>NDXZ01069466.1:0-12414 GCA_003055125.1 Paykullia maculata | reverse complement strand
TCGTGATCATGTTTCAACCATGTTTTTTCTTTGCGTGTGCTCTTACATGTTTTTCTGTTAAAAAGGAATTAAACTCTGGATGTACATCGCATTTATTTTATTCTTAAGGAAATAAAATACGGAAATCGAATTGTTGCTTTAATTTATTTGTTTTCTTGTAACTGTTGCGTCATAAGGAATTACATACATCACAATCTATTAATGATTTTTTTCTTTCTGTTTTTCCTTTTCTATATTGTATGTTAGTTTACTTTGTTTTAAGCTTTTTTTGTTTTATCATTTTGTTTGGTTTGGTCAGTCATTAATAACTTCTTGACCACAACAAATAGTGACATAGAGACATAGGCCAAGTGTTTGCTATAATTTTATTATACCCTTCACACATGGGGTAAGGGTATAAGTATATAGGTTTGTCATTGCGTTTGTAATTTCTACAATATTCATTTGCGACCCCATAAAGTATATATATTCTGAATCCTTATAGATAAGGAAGTCGATTTAGACATGTCCGTCTGTTTGTCTGTTGAAATCAAGTTTTCTCAGCATCCTGATGTCGTATGGACGCGTTAGTATTATCAAACAATCAGAAATTCTCCAGAGATGTTTGCTATTGAAATCCAGTAAAATCACTTAATAACTGACTTAGATATTAACCAAAAAAGACGACTACAGTCTGTTGAAATCAAGTTTTCTCAGCCCCCCGATGTTGTACGGACCCGTTATTGGTATCAAACAATCAGAAACTAGGTATGCTTTTTGAGAAATGAAAAAAATATATCGAGTTATCGGCAAAAAAAAAATTTTTTTTTAACGTAAATACACGTAGTGAAGGATATATAAGATTTGGCACATCCAAATTAGCGCTCTTACTTGTTTTATAATAAATCTTTTTCATTTGAACATTAAATTTTTTATCAATTTTTTTCTAGATCATAAATTTTTATTTATTCCATAATTAATAGGATATTAATATTTTTTTTTTGTGATAACTAAAAGAATATTGTGAAAAATAAAGTTTTCACTTTTTTTCTTGTTTTAGCTAAAAATAATTTTATGTTAATTCTAATAATTTAGTGTTAATTCTATTTCCTTAAAAGTTTTAAGTTGAATGGGTAATATTGACAGCCAGCGCTATGGTAACACTGGCAGAAATAATAACTAATGACATTCAATAGTAGCCCGGTTTGTTTGTCGATACTTACCCACTGGTAAAACTTTTATCTATTACTTCTAAAACTCATTACGAATACAAATACTAATACTGCGACTTTGTTTGCCGGCTTATCAAAAGCAAAAGTCTTTAATGTTGTAATTCAGGTTGTTTGTTGTTTGTGATGATGTCAAATTTCATTTGAATTTGTTTGTACATAATTTTGCGTAGTTAAGTTACAAAAAGATGAGAAGTACAAGTATCAAAACATAAAAACTTTTACATTTATTATATAAATGGAATTATTCCCCTGTTGGTTTCCTAATCAATTTGTGATTATGTCTTAAATCGTAAACATACTTATGTATCTTAGAAAGTTTGTCAATATATTTATTTGATAAGCAAACATTTCTGCTGACTTGTCATTACTTTTTTTTTAAGCTTTTAAAGAATGTTTTTCTGGAAAAAAAATATTCTTAAACGATTTTTAATGTGTATTTATGTATTTAGATGGGGCTTGTTTTGTTTGTTTTTTGAAATGGTAATAAAAATGTGCACAAATGCATAAACAAATATTTAAACAGAATTGAAATTTGATTTTATACAGTAAAACTTCAATATAACGAACTTATAACGTTATAACGAAAAACTGAAAATAACGAATTTTTTGCTGAGTCCTCTATATAGCGAAGTATTCCTTCAACGTAGTCAGAATAAAGAAAAATTAAATTCTTAGCAAAATGGGAAAGTCTCGTAATCAAAACAATAAGTTCCAAATGTGTTTGCAAGTGCATATGTATGTAATGCAGCACATACGTATGTAGTATACATAGTATGTATAGTCAGTTTTGTTTTGATTATTGTCAAAATGAGTGCATTTTAGCGTAAATCAATTTCTATACGTGAAAAAATTTCTATAATTGATGCCGTTGATAGTGCTGACAAATCTAAGCAAGAAATTGCTAAACAATTGAATATACCGCCGAGTACTCTTTCTACAATTTTAAAAATTTGGGAGGTTATTTGCAACACCAAAGCTTTAAAGTGCAAAAGAATGCGCCTTGCTGAATATGAAGACGTTAAACAATGTTTATATAAATGGTTTACACAATGTCGAATTGAAAACATTCCTTTAGGAGGACCGATAGTAAAAACGAAAGCTGAACAGTTTGCAGCACGTGTGGGGCACAAAGATTTTAAAGCTACTAACGGTTGGCTTGATAATTTTAAATATCACCATGATATCGGATTTCGAAAAGTGAGTAGAGAAAGTGCCACTACAACCTCTAGATCTAAGAATAATCAAAAATTTTAATCACTTTTATCGCAAAGAGGTGGTCAAAATTTTAATAAACAATGAGGGGCGCAAAGGCTCTATAAACGTTTAACAAGAAATAAGAAAGGCCCACAAGGCGTGGAAAAGTGTCCAAAAATCAACAATTTTTAACGACTTCTAGCTTTGTCGAGCGCCCAAATATTTTGATTACAGAAAATGTTTGCCTCTAAGGTAGCGAAGAATGGCTTGTTCTAAAAAACCAGTCCCTTAGCGATGATTACATTCTTTCTAGTGTAACGAAACCACAAGATAATGGTCAGCAGGAGGAAGAACAAACTGAAGAAATCGAAAATGCTGTAATTGCTAGAGAAGCTAAATAATTGTCGCAAAACTGCAAACATTTCTTGAGGCACAGGGCTCTACACCGCAGGATACATTCGATAGCTTAGCATCTGTTGAAAAAACGATTGATGATTGCATTCGAAACTTTCGTAAGCAAACAAAAATAACACAATATTTGAATAAAATCTAATGCAAAATTTGTAAGAGTGTTTAATTTTTAAACTGCCTCTAAATTATTATTTGTATTTTAGTGCAAAATAGAATTTGGATTAAAAAAAAAACTATAGTAATAACGAACTTTTTCGTATATTTTCTAATTTCGGTTTAACAAGGTTTAACTGATACATATGTACAACGAAGCAATAGCTGTACCGAAATATTTTTCGATCCCCCTCAGATTCGTTATATCGAAGTTTCACTGTATTAGTAAATAAAAGTTTTTTTTTTTATTGAATAGAAGTAACTAAATAGTAACTTCCTTTTATCCACTATATGTTACAAGAAGACTTTATTTTCATTATTATTAAAGTTTAATCTAAAAGTTGTTTTTAAAGCGACAGAATTAGAAAATAACAAAATTTACTCATGAAGTATTTGTTGGGCTTTAAAGGTGAAACACTCTTCAATACCATTCTGAATAGAAATTGTTTGAAGAGAAACAAATACAAAATAAACTTATTTATATTTATATACATATGTATGTTTGTATAAGTAGATATTTAAGCATGTGTTCGTTGTTTGTAAATGCCCTAATGTCAATATAAAACATATACATTTTTTGTTCTTAACTTAGAGCTCAAACTTGGAATCTAAAGCAACAAATGTTAATATTAATATGTTTACTCAGGTAAAATGGATTTAATGCACATGTATGTATGTATTGGTGTGTGTAAGTTTGCTAAAAATGTTACGAAAAATAGAAAAATAATAATATATTTACTTTAATATACACTTGCGTTCTAAGACCGTATTTATGTAAATGTAAACATATTAATGGATAAGATTTTAAATAAAAATATACCCATCCAACGTTTGGAATATTGTTTTATCAAAAATCATTAAAAAAATCAGTCTTCTTCGAGTTCTTTTGATGATTTAAATCTAATAAATCACTTAAGCAGTTTATTATTGAAAATGATAAAAACCGGTAGCAAATCGAATAAAAGTTGTAAAACAGGGCTCAAATTGTCACATCCGTAAACGTACAGCTCGTTTCGTAAAAAGACATTTTTTGGATTATGACATACGTGAACGTACCACTGAACGTATGATTTATACGAACTCTCATCCGTTAACAAAAAGGGTGTTCGAGGACATACAATTTTTGTTTGTAATTTATTGAAAATATTGGTAAATAAATAAGATTTTCATAAGAGTTTTATCATTAATACATTTGGGACTCCTGTTAAATGTAAAAATGTGGAAAAAGGTAAATAATGTTTTATAAAAAATAAAAAACTACAAAATCTTTAATGTTTCTGTGCTTTAGGCCGAAGGTCCTTTAAACTATGCATATTGTTTTGGAGTGAATTTCTGTTCATTAACTGTTCAAATCATGATACAATTAATCAATTAGCCTAAGTTCGGAGAGGTCATTTTTTATGATCTTTTTATATGAAGTTTGACATTTACGATGCTAAGAAGAGAGAGAAAATTATTTTTTATGCATAGAGTTTAACAGATATGATGTCAAAAAAAATTGTGAGGCTACCGATTAATTGTATTATGGTTCAAATAGAACGAAGCACCTAAAAGCATACTGCGAAAGTTAAAATCAACAAAATATTACGATTCGTTTGCATAATACCGACCAGTTCAAACGATTGACGTATTAGGTCATTTTTCTTCGTACGATTGTCGATACGAACAGGGATGTTGCGATTTGAGCCAAGAACGTAAAATACTTTCCTTTTAAATAAATATCGTTCACGTTTTGTGGGCCAGGAAGTAAAATCGGTTTGATAGAAAAAAGTTATTATTAAAGTTGAAAAAAATTTTTTTTTGCTTAAAAGTCGAAAATTTTTTTTCTTTAAAATTACCCAAAAGACATGTGTCTTACACACAAATATAATAATTTTTGAGTAAAAAAAGAAAAATTTTTAAAAACGAGGCAGTCGTCTTTTTCTGCTTATATCTCAGCCGGTTAGGAGTTTCACAAATTTATTTATTGTAATATTTAAGTTTGAATATATCAGACTTTTGACCTCAATGCGGGTCCCGAAAGCGTTATGAGATTTAGCTAAAATTTTTAGCACTAAAGTTTTATACCTGGTTTCACAGTATTCTGATCAGGCACGCCTTGAAAATCAAGAAAAAAAATCGGCTGTAACCTTAAGTTATACATTTATTTAAATGTTTAAAATCTCCAAAATATATTTTAAAAATATCAAACAAATAGTAAAACACAACAAAATAGAAAATAAAGATGTTTTTTAATATTATTTTCAAAAAAAATTTTGTTTTGAGCATCAAAAATTTGTGAAAAACTACAATTTATGGGGTACAAAGTGGTTTTTATGAGCTATTTAGGGAGCCTTGACCCTTTCAGATTGTATTGGTATTTTTAAAAAAGTGTTCAGCTTTATTGTAGCTACAATTTCACTAAATATTTTTAGTAAATAATAATATAATAAAATTAAAATATTAATTGAGTTTATTCATTATTTTTTAGCTTTATTATTGCCAAATATAATTAAGCCATATCACCAACTCTGAACTAGCTATTAGAATAAAACTGATGATACCTTTTTTCGGCGGGGCACTGACTTTCAAAATCTTTCAAAGCTTATAAAAAAAAAATTGTCACCAATCTGGACAAACTGAGTATAGGGCTTTACTACCCTTTGTTAGTGCAATCGAACCTTTACTGTCACGTTCTTGGGATTTTTTCACTCTTGCTAATAGGTTAATACTTTTTGTAACAGAATTTTCTAATATTTTACTAGTGTGATATTTGTTTGTCGCTTGGTATCATTATATATTACACTGTGCGGCAGTGAAAAAAGCACACAGACTTGGCTATATATGTTCTAAAATACTACTTGAGCTGAGTAAAACAGAAGAACTTTTGTAAACATACTTACCCCAACGATCTGAACTTGTTCAGATGACTTATACAGCAAAACATTGGGAAAAACACCGTTTTTTGAAGGACAATTTTAGATTTTTAAGAATAGAACAACTTTACTAAACACACCTATACGATCTGAACGTGTCTACGCACCCTAAATAGCTCATAAAGACCACGTTGTACTTCAAAAATGGTAGTTTTTCACAAATTTTTGATGCTTAAAAAAACATTTTTTGTTTGTGGAAATAATATAATAAAACACCTTCCTTTTCTATTTTTTGTGTTTAACTATTTGTTTGATATTTTTAAAATATATTTGGGACCCCTTTCGTCTATATCTAAAAAATCAAAAATTGTCCTTCAAAAAACGGCGCTTTTCGCAAAAAAAAGGGGATTTTTGCTATATAAGTCTTCTGATCATGTTCAGATCGTATAGGTATGTTCACAAAAGTTGTTTTGTTTTACTTTGGCTACATTTTTGTAAACGATAGTATCGGAAAAAAAGAACGATTCCTGCGAGCTATGCTCAAAAAAGTAAAAAAAATTTCATTTTTTTTTGCATTTGCCTAAAAAAAAATACAAAAAATTTTCTGGCGATAAGATATTTACAAGGCTGCTCATTAGATACCTACCTACAACTTTGCTAAAGACGTTAAAACGCTATCACCAAGTCTGAATGAGTTATTGTCTAAAAGGTTATGGTACCAGTTTTCGGAAAATTTACCAAGTCTCCCAATATAGTGAGGCCCATATCGTTTTGTAGGTATTTTAAGAAAAATGTGTTTTTTACTTAAGATTAGCTGGCTCAAAACTGACTAGATAATGAAAGTCTTCAAAGAAAAAAAAAAAAGATCGTCGTTACGGTAACGTCTTCTTTCAACAAAATGTGAATAGGCGCGTACAAGACTACGGAGGAGTTAAACAAAATCCATTTACATAAAAATAAATAAATAATAATATGTTAACTGGGTACATTAACATCCATATGAATGTCGTTTTTTGTATTTTTCTTTATTTTTGTTTGGTTTGTATTTTATCACAAATTGTTAAATAAGATGAGTCTTAAAGTCTGTCTGTCTTTCTTTACTTTTTAAATTCATTAAAAGTTTTTGTCAAAACTTACTGTTTTTACAAATTAAACATTTGTTCTGTGAGTTTTTAATTGTTTAGATTTACTGAATTTTAGAAAACTGTTCGAAAGAAAACTTTTCTCTCAAGCACTAAATACATGCATAAGCAAAAAATGTTTGTTGTTAAAACACAAAAGATGAAATAAAAACTTTTACATAAAGGAATAATTAACACGCATTTTCAATACAAACAGAAACATTTCTTAAAAAATAAAAAAAAATTAATGAAACTTTCCTAAATTGTTATCAAAAGCATTTCAACAAAAAAATATAAAAAAAGTAAAATTTTATTTTGAATTAATAAAATTTATTGCAAAAGAAATTTAGAAAGTTTCTCCAAAAAAATAATATTTTTTGTTAAAAAACATTAAAAAAAATTACAATTTATATATTTCTTAAATAAGAGAGATAAAAAGTCAAGCTCAATTCTCTATTTGAGAAAAATTTTTAATCGATTTTTTTTTTCTTTTTAAAGATACGACTTTTTTTTCCATTTTGCAAGGTTTTTTAAATTATTGAAGGGCACCGAAGATTCGGCACGGCCGACACCAGCATTCTTTCGTATATGTTTATAACCTTTGCATGACATGAGCAAAAGTTTACTCTTTGTTTGTATTTTCAATGTTTGTTTTGCGAACATGACTTTTTTACGCTTGGAAAATGTAAATGACAACATGCGGCGAACAAAGTTACGACATAATCTTTTAGGGTTAAAAATCCCACTTTGTGGAAAAAACGAAAGTATTTGCTAAAAAACTTAACTCAAGTTTTATTTTATATCAAATTTTGTTGGCTAAATTTGGCTTTATAAACTGTTTAAATCAATTGTATTCAGCATTTAGTAAAAAATTGATGGCAGTGCAAATTTTAAGATGAGAACAATTTTTTCAAATATTATTATCAAATTCTGTTAACATTTTTGTTTCATTTGCGTAAAAGTTTCGGAGTAAAATGAAAATTTACAGTTAGTAAGTAACTTTTATCATGTCAAGTCATTAAATAGCTCTCTGCCGAGGATGCCGGTTCCATTTCTCCTTGTGCTCTTATCTTCCACAAGGGTTATGAAATGAAAGGCTTAGCCCTTTGGCATGTACTCAAAAATTCATAGTGTTAAGTAATCGCTGCCACCATATCGTTTAATTGCAATCCAGCTAATCGTTAAAGATGCCATGGTAAGTAGTAGATGTCTACTGTACATATACGCAAAGAAAAATCATGGTTGATACATGATTACGACAACCATTGTATTTTCTCTACGAAAAATTTGTATACCGCAAACAAATTATAGTAAACAACAATCAAGTAGTTGTTTATGTATTATCATTAAATGGTTACCGTTATTAAAAACTTTGACATGATTATCCATAAAAATAATATGTTTAAAAAACTGTTGTGACAAACAAATCATGATTGTTCGCAAAACTAATATTATATTTCAAGTTATAAATAATCATAAAATGGTGTGTGCAACAACGGTGTAGTTGCAAGGCAATTAAAGTATGATAACAATTGCTTGTTTTCGGTTGTTCTTCAAGAGTTAAAAAAAACATTAAAAAATAATAAGTGACATTAAACAAGTAAGAGCGCTATATATGCCTTGGCCAAATCTTATATACTCTTCACCACGTGCGGCCAAATGGTATAATTTTCTTCAAATATATTTGTAGTTTATTTCAAAGCTGCAAAACAATTATTATTTTGTGTAAAAAAAAAATAAAAAATTTTTGTGGTGAAAAAACGAGGCAGTCGTCTTTTTTTGCTTATGTCTCAGCCGATTACTGATAGATCTTGCCAGTTTTCAATACCGATTTTTTCGGAAAAATTTCCAAAAACTTCGCAAACTTGATTTCAACCAACACACGGACAGACGGACATGGCTAAATCGACTTTCCTATCTATAAGGATCCAGAATATATATACTTTATAGGGTCGCAAATGATATAAGAAATTACAAACGAAATGACAAACCTTTATATACCCTTATCACATGTGTGAAGGGTATAAAAATATGAAAACAAAAAGAAAGAGGAAGTGAAAGAAAACATTATAATTAAAGAGGTAAGTCGTAAAGTCAATATAAAAAGTGATAAAAAATGCAATTGTTTATAAATGTAAATATGTTAAATAATACTGTTATTTTGTTTTTAGTGCTAATAAATTTGTAACTCTTTTAAAAAATATAATAAATAAAATTATCAAAACTTTTCACTTTTTATTTAGTCAATTATAGTTAGGTGGAATTATGTTTTGGTTACAAGGAAATATATTATTGTATGGAAATATATTATGGTTATACGAAATAAATTTATAGATATGTGGGATCATATTATGATTAGGTGGGATCATATTATGATTAGGTGAAATCATATTACGATCATATGGGACTAAGCTTTGGTTGGGTGAAATCATATTCTGATCATAGAAAATAACACTTATGATAATATATGATCATAATATGGTTATAGAAGAGCTTTTTAATTAAACTTGTTATGATTAAAACCGATCATTACATAGTTAAGCTACAATCATAGTATGATGCCCTTAGATTATGGTCACCACAACCATGTTTATCCATTGCAGACGGCTTTATGTGACCTTATTTCAGTCTAACTGTCGATAATGATTTCAATGTCCATGTTCGATTATCCGTAGTAGTTTGTTGCTCTTTTGATTGCCTATATTTAAGCCGGCGCAATGATAATGTCGTTTGACAGCCTGTTATCAAACTGTTTTTTATTTGTACCCTGCTGCCAACTCGCCGCACTTTTCTGGAGCTGTCAGTGCAAATTTAAAAAGTTTCATTTACGGGTTCCTCACAAATCTGTGTCTTCAAATTAAAAACGTCTCGTAAGAAGTAGCCTGGAATTGCAATAGTGCTTATTTGTAAATGGGTTACAAAGCAGTCTAGTGATACAGTAGGGGCACTTCATCTACTAATGCCTGGAGCATTATCAATTACAAGCAATGCTTTATAAGACAAACTATTTCTTTCATGGGATCCATCGTACTGGCGATAACAAAAGCCTTTTTCCCGTTGTCATAACGACGAATAATTCCTTATTTAGTTTTTAATGAAATTACGTTTCGTTTCTTTTTTATTTGAGATCTAGAAACTTTATCAGTTTTATTTTTCGTAATCACAAACATTTGAATTAAAAACTAGGTTCCCCTGTTTTTACTTATAATTTATAAACATATAAGGCAACGTAAATCGAATGGAGACGCAAACTGAATTTAAAAGGAACAAAAAAATTTTACGACGCAAATCGAAACAACATAAATCGAGACGACCTAAATCGAAAGATTACTGTATTTTCAAAATTTTAAACAAAAATAATTTTTTTTAATTTTAAAAACAGATATGTATGTATGTATGTTTAATTTGTTTCCATTTATTTAAAAAAGAGATGATAAAGTTTTTAACCCTGGGCAGGGGTTTATATGCAGTAGATCACAACTTGTTCGGAAATGCCGCGGACATCCTTTAATTAGATGGCGTTACATTTAAATATCGCCCTTATATTGGTGCAGGGAAGTGTAAATTATGCTACAACACTTGGCAATAAAGTGATTGATCACTACTGTGGTATTCCTTTTCTGCTTGCAACCTTTGTGTTAAGCTGTATATTTTCGGACTTGCTTAGGACAGGTGATCAAATCTTCGTAAGTTAGATTTAACCCGCAGAAATATTAACATATTTACATTAATTTAAATTTTATTACATTTGTTTGTAAACTGATTTGTATTTTTTTTCTAGTTGTATAAAAAAAGAAAAATTGTCGGCTTTAAAATGCACAGAAAAACACACGCACACACAGAAATATACTTAATGTTACAGCAGTGGGTGGAGGAAATTTTTGAAAACAAAACATTTTCCTCAAGTGCTGGCTGCATTCAAAAAGGTCAACTTGAGATGTATTTAGTTTTGCTATTTAAGTTTTTAATAATTTTAAAACGTTTCTTTTAGAATTTTTTTTTAAGAAAAAAAAAAAAAACACAAGTGAGCAGCATTTAGGTTGCGTAAACACTTTAACATTGGCCTATATTTTAAGGCTTAAATTTGAAATAAAAATCTTATAAATTTAAGTTACAACAGAAAATATAAATTATTATTCCCAAACATAACAACTAATGACATCCAATTTATTCTGCCAACATGAAGTCGTTACATTGTACATCTCTATTTTATGATAATTTATCATCTCACAATCAATTGAGAGACAAATAGTCTTCCATTATTGCTAAAATACATTTTAATATACATACAAATTGATATATAAAAATGTTTACCATTTAAAACAGCTGCGTCAAACTTGACAAATTGCCAAATTTGTCTTTGTGTTTCCTAATAATTTTCTCAACATTTTTTTAATTCGTTAGCAAAGTGTTAATGAACTAAAACCATTAGTTTTTAATTATGTAAAGCAGGTAAGAGTTTCCTAATAAAAACTATTACGCTTTGTTTATTTATAATAAATTTTCTAACCATCGCACATAGGGGTATTTTGCCAATCTAGCCGGACATCACTTTTTTTTTAAATATATAATATAGGATCAAATATGTACATTATACGACTTGCCAATTGATAATGCCTTAAAAATATGCTGCACATATTTCGTCAGAAAGATGACGGTCATTCGGCGACCACAAATGACGTAGCTACGATGTTGGAAGTTGACTAAAAGCAACGAGTCATTGTACGACATCACTACGTGGCCGGTGAATTTTTTAAAAATCTAGCGACCAGAAATGTATCAAAAGTGAATTTAATCTGACCGGACTGTGCTGCTTGGGAGGTATCCCCCGATACCACCCTAACCCCCGGAACGACTTTGAAAAAAACATTTTTTTTTTGATTTTTTTTTTTTGCTAATTTCCACAAAATATTTATTTTTCTATGCAAAATGAGCAAAAACAGAAAAAATATGATATTTTCAAAAATTCATTAAAAAAATAGTGCAAAAACGCGCAATGTTTTTTTTTTTTACTCTAGTAGTAGAGATTTCATATTTTATTGTGATGTATAACATTTTAAGGATCACGACGGCCCTCACTTTTAAAAACCTTTTCTCAAAAAGTGAACAAAAAAACCGTTTTGTTAATTTTGAACGAATTTTTTTATAATAAAAATTTTAAAAAATTTTTTTTTCTAAAAATTATTATAAGCAGCTGTTAGTATAGTCTCCTTCACAAAAAAAGAAATCAATGTAAAATGTTTTTTCGTTTAGCCACAAAAAAAATTATTATAAATCTCTCAAAACCGTAAAAAGTCATAAGTACCCATGTAATTTACTCAACTTTTTTGACTTTAGTTTCTTACTTTGCTCCAATTTTTTTAGTTTTTTTTTAAATTCTAAATAAGTCTAGGGTATACTAAGGTATATGAAAGTGGAAAATACATTAGCTTAACATACCGTCTTGACTAGCCATCGTCATGTTCAGCC
>NDXZ01069431.1:0-19093 GCA_003055125.1 Paykullia maculata | reverse complement strand
TGCTAAAGATCGCATAAAAATATTATAACATTTCTAAAACTCTGAAGATTTAAAGAAATTTGTTTACCCTAATAAAAGCTTATATTAGAAAGTGAAAGTCTGCAGATGCTTAGAATGTTACAAACTGCAGAGTTTTTGCGTCAGTCAGTTTTATTTGCTTAAAAATATAACTTTTTAAAGTTCAAAGTTCTTTGTATGTATAGTTTTAGGATATTTTGCAAACAATTAAATTTGAGTGTATGTATGTATGTATATGTGCTTGCTAAATTGCCTACGATCTTTAAACGTTTCCAATGTTATTATGGTTTCTCATTTAAACGTTTCATTTGCATTATAATGCAAATCACGCGATTGCCTGTTTAATCTTAGTTCCACAAACTTTTTAAATTCCCAATTAAAATTAGTTGCAAAAGAGTGAAATTGTTTCATTTAGTTTTGTTGTTGTTACAATTTCTCATAAATATTTAAAAGGGGTCTGTATACTTTGCTGTTGTTTGTTGACAACAACCATTACAGCCACTCAGAATTCAAAAGAAGACATTACATGAATAAATAATTGAGTACAAAATGATGAAGGTTCGTGTTACATGACTCATTTTGTTTTCAGTGATTGGGGGGAAAGAATGTAGAATGATGGAAGTTGTTACTGGGTGCTTTAACTAGAATTTTTTAAAAATTCTTATAGAAATTTATAAGAAATACATTTCATACAACCATTAAAACGTCTGTATTTAAAAGAGGGATGGGAAAATATTAACAACATTATTAAAGACGCAAATATTAACAATATCCCATAAAATTATGAATATTAAAATTTGAAACTTTTTTGCAAAGTTTTCTTCATCTCAAATGGATATTTTAAATCCTTATTTCACTACAAATAAATCTTTAAAAGAAACTAAAATCTCGTGTTGATCTCACATTTTTGAATACATCAATATTTGAACATAAAGAGAGCGAATCTTTAGACGAAATATATATCGATGCTAAACAGACATTTAGACATACATACATTTTGTACAACATTTAAATATTAGTTCTTACCTATCGGCCATGTTGTGCTTGAACAGTATTTGGTAAAAAAAAAAAAACAAATAAAATTTGTTACAAATTTTTTTATCGTACTTTTTACTACAAGTGGTCAAGCATTAATACCAAAGAATATTCATCTTAAGCCCAACAGGGATTTTAACGTCCAAACTAATCAAATATTATTTATCCAACATGTAAACAATTTCAAAACTAAAAAATTATGAATTTTAATAATGTTGTAACCTCATATTTGCCAAACTACTAAACAAAATTAAATTTGATCATTACATTCATGGTTATTTTGTTGGTAATTGAGGATAAAAAAAATAGCTTAAGTCGATTGGAATGAAAAAAACATGTAAGTATTAAGGAATAGGCCAAATATTAAAATAAGTTATACATGCGTATTGCAGTTACAAATTAAACGTTTATCGCTATTTTTATACGAACGTGTGCATCAATGTTGTGAAAAAGTTTAAACAAAGTAGAACTTCTAAACTCCCACTTCAAGGATCTTCGTCCGAACAGGCTACATCTGAGGAAAATCGTGGCTGCGATTACCCACTATACAGAACAGGTTGGTATATATGGTAGTTCGCTACGCCCAAAATTTTAAATGGAGTCAAATAACTCCATTTTGACAGCACACAGAACGGGACTACCTTTCAACGACTTCTGCCGAAGTTGTCAAAACGCGGAGAAGAACGAAGCCATGTATCATGTGCATTTTGGGACTCATAGACTACACAATCTGTCGGATGTGGCCAAGGTGAATCTTACTGACCAAGCATCCATCATCAGGGATCATGGTTGGTTCAGTGAACAAGACCAGAACAGGATTTATAGCCAGATGACAAGAATTTTGATATCATCTCCCGAATTTAAACTACTACCTCTAATTCCTAATCTGTCTTCTTCCATCGACACTTTGCAGGTACCACAAAGGTACCGTCCGTATCGGACCCAAGTAAGCTTCACCCTTTTTTTTCTTCTGCAACTGCCTGTTCTACCTAACCCTAATTCCCACCTACATATCATGTGATAAAGTTTTTTCTCACATTCTTCTCCAGTGGCTCCTACCTACTCATGAGAGTAATCAAGATAGGAGTGTAGAACGGGTATTTTGAGAAAGATATTGCAAACAGAAGCTTGACACTTTGAAAATAGTTATTTAAGCAAATTTTTGCAGTTACTTGCTTCGCGGTTTCTGGATGAAGCAAATTCCATTATATTTTAAATCGCGTTAGGAACAGTTTGAGTTAGTTCCTTATCATAGATCCTAAATTCTATAAACATAAAAGTAAGCTGACGACATCATTTATAGCGCAATTTGTCTGATATCAACGCTTAAGGGAAGGTGAGGTCTTGCTGCTAAATGTTCATTGCATTTTCTAAACTTTGTAATTGGTTGGACATTGGACAATATTAAAATAACTGGACAATCCAGCTCCGGGTGACAACTCTATTTGTATGAAAAGTAAACTGCGTGTTAATTGTGCAATTAAGCTTTAGTAAAGGTAAAAAAGATAAGAAATACTTAAATTACTCGAAAAATATATGTTTTGACAAAAATTCACTAGTTTCTGTTTATTGTTGTTAAAAAAAATTAATTTTTTTTTAAGTTTATTAAATATAAAACTAAAATATCACTAAATTACATCAATAGAATTGTACCATAATCTCTAACAGTAATATATTTCCGCCCAGTTTAAACATGCTTTATATCTGTCTAATGTAAAGATAAATTATGAAAAAATAGCATCATCATTACGCACAGTAGTTGAGAGAAGGTAAATAATTGGAAATAGTTCAGTAGCATTGAAACCATTGGATATATCTTAATAAAATTTCACACAGTGGAATCTGAAGTGAGTCTGACTTGGGCTGCAGTGGCACGGCTCACTGGTGTGAGTAGGAGTGAGTGCGCTCACATGTTTATTTAAATGTTCAAGATGGACACTGATCGCGTTATCAGCATGAACATAAGTCATTCTTGCATAATCGTACATAAATTTTAACTCTAAATACGTGAGCATGACTAAGCGTGAGTATAGACAAAAATGACCTGACTAAGCGCAAGTGTAGAAAAAATAGACGTGAGTGACCGTAAAATGGTAGAATTTTATTGTCATTTTACCGGAATTTCCTCTTTTCGCTTTTTTATTTAAAAATGTAACATTTTTTGTAATCGGTGCTTTGCCTTTTAAGAAAATGGCATTTATTACATGGTCCCACTTTGGGAGCTTGTAACTTTTTATATAAATTATATATTTTATTAGAATTTTATCAGAAATCTAGGTGATAAAAACTGACGTTTAGTAAACTCGCCAAATTAAAAAAACCAAAAAAAAAACAGCCAAAAATGCATAATTTTTTCCTTTCAACCTATATGTATCTTTACCTGCAAGAGATAACCCACATGTTTAAAGGTATTTTTGTAGATATTTTAAAATTCTACTCACTGCAAAATTTTTTCAATCTGGATAATAAATACTCGAAGTGATGAATTTTACAGTCACGCCCACTCACACCAGTAAGTGTGCCACTGCAGCCCAAGTCAAAGACACTTCAGCTCCCACTGTGTAAAATTTCATTAATATTAATGGTTTCAATGCTACCGAATTATTTCTAAAATGTTACCTTCTTTAAACCACTGTGTTACGTTCAAAAAAAAATGTTTGGAAGTTTAAAATAAGTATGTTTGAAGCATATGTAGATATAAGATATTGAAATTTCTAACCAAATTTTGCCAAATTTGACAAGAACATATTGAATGCAATTTGATGTCCTATATTTTTTTTAACTTAACTTTTTCTTAATTAATTTTAATAACAAAAAAATACTTGTAAATGGGAAGCCACTAGTAATAAACTAGAACAGTTCAATTAAAGAAAGAGGTTTAAATTTCAATTTTAATAAAAAAGAAAAATCCATATAAAAAATTAACAAAAATTGTTTGAATTTATTACCTTATTTCGATGATATAAAAACTAATCTTATGTTCTCTTTTATGTTTATACTTATAAACCCCACAAATACACGCATACAATTTTACACAATAATGAACATGTGTTGTGTTGGGGACTGTATTCAAAAGACAAAAAAAAACAAAAAATGAAATAAATTTTATGAGCTAAAATTAAATAAAATTAAATGAAAATAAAATTAGGTTAACGCTTAACTTATTTCTTTTTCTTGCTCCTTTTATATGAACGCATTATTTAGCTTTATTTATTTTATTGTTATGTAGATGAAAAGAAAATAAAGACAGAGTCAACTAAGGATAAATACTCTTAGACGCAAACAAAATAAGAGTTATACTCGGAAAATATTTAACCCAATAAAAATGACTTCTATGAGTCTTTGTATGTGTAAACACTTTCACTCCCATGGTTATAATCACTAATACCCCCACACATGGATACATTACTCTGTTATATATTCATTTACATATTACTTTCGCTAAAATACTCAACACACACTCACTCACACCCTCAGAAGCACATTTAAATTTAGTCTTAAGCAGGACTTATTGTTATCTGTACATTTTATGAATATCGTTCTGTTAGAGTATACAAGTACAGGAATAGGAAGAAAACCCAACTTGTCTAGAGGAAAGAAGAACAACTGCGAGTATTAAGATAATCGTATGCGTAAGATGTATAAACATATGTACATGTAAATGTAGTATATGTATACGGATGTAGTTTACATGTTTGTATTAGGGATTAAACCCTCGCACATTTGTATCTTTGTTTAGATCTAATGTAATATATGGAAGAGCAATAAAAGTCACATTTAATATGGTCTCCAATATGGAGTTTAAAAGAAGACTTTCTTACTACTGCTTGTTGTGTTTTTAACAAATTTTAAGTAAAAATATAAATAGTAATGAAAGCATGCATACATACATACATATATTAAAAAGCAAATATGTATGTACATTAGGGGGACAGTCAGTTTTTTTATTTGATTTAAAAAGTTGCTGGCCGGAATATTGTGACACTAGGTCTAAAAGTTAAGTTTTGAAAATTTAAACCTAATAGGACAACGTTTTCTGAGCGCGCATCGAGGTCAAAGGTCAGATATATGCCAGTTTTACAATGTATATGAAATTAATTTTTGAAACTTGTATACTTTCTACATTATTTTACAAAAAAATTTAGATTTAATTATTTTGATAAAAAGCACATAAAAAAAATGTTGTAAATTAACCCTAGTATCTCCTTTGGATCAAAATGACCCCCAAACTCTTTTATCTCTAACTTCCTTAATACTCTACATTATTTAGTGGAATTTATAAATACTTTTGTTTAAATATGTATACATATGAATTGCAATAAAAAAATTTAAATCTACCCCATGACAATATGTCAATATGAACAACACAAACTTGAGTTAAAAAAATTTAACATTTTGTATAAATAAAACCAACAAATATTAAAGAAAACGGGTTTCCTTTGTTTTACAAGCATTCAAAAGCGCAGTAAAATGATCGACTGTTTTTTTTATTAAAAACAAAATAAACCAAATTATTGTGTTAGCGGATAATTCAGAACTGCATTTGCAGTTATAGAAGCAACACAGTGTTGCAATTGGGTAAATAATTGAAAATGTTGAAGTTATAAATTGGAAACAATTTTTGATGGCTTAGGATAGGTTTAGTAAAGAAAATATTTCGGATATACACGAATAAAATCTTTTTCGCACCTGTTCAACAAACGAGTAATAATTATAACTATGCAATTGAGGCAATAGACTGTTTATGCTACAAAAGTTTTTGTTTTTAGCGCAAACGTAGCGAACACAAGATTTTTTCTTAAAAAAAATATAAACTTTTAAGTTTCAATTCACATACAAGTTATATGTATGTATGTACATATGTATGTACACATTTATTAATATAGTAAATCCCATAATACCAAATCAATAAAACCTATAAAATGTTAATTACAATCTTTGAATACTACTTACAAATTTATTAACCGTTTTCTAAAAGATATGTTTTATTTCTAAACGAATCTAACTAAATCCATAATTAAATAAAATAAAAAAACACAATATCTTTTGTAGATTTTATTTCTTTTAATAAAAAAAAAAATATTTTAAAGAACTTATAACTGCTTTATTCTTGCATAAATCCAACGAATTCAAAATTTATATAAATCGATTTAATTTATTTTATTAATATTCTAATAGAAAATTCTTTAGGGCTTTGCAACGTAATACATGGACATATAAACAAATATTGTTAAAGAAAATCTGCAACAATATAAAAATCCTTTTTATGCAAAACAATACAAAAAAAAAACACCTTATGTATGAGTTTATTATGTAAATTACAATCAGTTCTGCCAACTCTACGTTCGGACATTTTCCTTTGGTCATTGCAATATCTTTGTGTGTATGTGTAAGTAGATACTTTAACCCCTAAACTGTAGCGGACATTTACAATAGATCCCAATCGCCATCATACCATCCTTTTCATTAGACAAATGTATGAACAAACAGCAGCAATAGTAGAACTTCTGTGCCCGTAGCGGCTTTAAAATATTTAACTTAACTTCTAAAGTCCTTTCGATTTAGATGCAAATTCATCATATTATCCTATTTGTGTTTTGTGTGTGTGTGTGTTCAAAGTAATGCATGTTTTCTTATTTTTCTCTGAGCCCCAATCATAGACTCACACATACACTTTCCCAAGGAGATTGTGTGTGTGTGTGTGTCGGATAAATAAAAAGCCTTTTTACATTAAAATCCATATAACATTTTTGATTTTGAAAAGACGCATTGAATTTACATTTATATTAAGTAAAATGGTTATAGGGGACAAGTTGGCGGAGGGAAGAGGAAAATTTTATAAAAATTTAACTTAAACTGGACAAGAGGTTAGGAATAATGTTGTCCATTTTGCACACAAAAGTTGAATTGTGCGATGAAATTTACCAAAATATATCTGCATTGTTAACAAGAAAAAAAGGATTCAAATAAAATGCATACAAGTAAACATTTAACCATACACTGCACACATACTTTTATTTATACATGTATGTATATAAATAAACGTTTGTGTGTATGTATGTATATGAGATGCAAAATGTGCATCCTGCTGTGAATGTTGCACGTTTAAAATATTGTGCATAAAATGTTGAAAATTACTAAAAAGCATACATATCGATATCGGCTTGCCAAATAACTACAGTTTTACTCTGGAAAATCCTGAAGAAAAAACGAATAATATATTTCATTGTTTATAAAAACAGTTTAACTAAAAAAAAGTTTAACACTTATTGTGGATGCTATTAAGCTCTAAAATTTTGCCACAGATCCACCAAAAAAAAGAGTGCAAAAATTTAAACGTTTACTATTTGCAGTGGAACTATATAATTTAGTAGAATTAAACAAATTCTAAGAATTCTGGTTATATAGTATGCACAAACCTTTTTTTTAATACAAACTAAGCCAATCAGTTATCAGAATCATCTACATGCTTAAATAGAGAAAAATCAGAGTAACAGAGAATTCTTAATAAGACTTTTTTAGCAGTCTTCGGAATTTGTTTGGTTGCCTTAACAAATCGATGTGTTTGGTAATAAGAGTTTCAATATTATTTCATTCAAATCAATGAAAATTGTGCTGAGGATAAATTTTTTTTATTTTAGACCTTATGGCGATTAAAGTTTACTTGTAGCTTCAAATGAAATCAATTCACCTCTATGACAAGTTCGGATGGTGTAAAGCACTAGGTCTGCACACTATTGCCCTTGCATTAAGTTAGTCGTTTGGACGTAGATATCATGACAACAGGCGATATGCGATAGCATTACTTACAGGCTTAACACTCAGCACAAAAGGCGTTTATTTTCATCTCGAATCCCAGATGGCATAAAAAATGAAGGAATAACTTTGAAATAATTTAACTTAAAACAGTAATATGCCTTCAAAACTTAAAGCGGAATGTTAAAAAAAATTTTTTTTTTAAAGAATTTTTAAATAAATTTAAACTAATTCAATTCAATTCGACTTAATAGTTTAGTAAGTAAACTACATATCTCTCACAGACCTGGGGCCTAATTCTGCCATTCAATAGCGATCGAAATTTAACAATTCCATCTGGAATTCCTATACCTAAAGCAAAGAAAACTCGATCGCTATCGAATGACGGAATTAGGCCCCTGGAGACAAAGTGTCCCTCTGTTCCATCATAGCAAATATCGGCTTAGCGAGTCACAAGGATCAAAAATATATACATACCATCTATCGCTTTGAAATGCCTTAAATTTGATTCCACAACATCAAACCTTTTTTTTCGATTAACTTTACATTTGGAAATATTGAGAACTTACTACTTCCTAAGTCATTGCAACAACATCGTTATATATTAGTAAATTGTTGGTAACCCTATTCATTTTGGTAATATGGCACATTGTGTGGTTGGGCCAGTTATGGTCAGTATTGTGTGTCAAAATGTATTTTTGGTAAAAGTTGAAATTTATACGTCAACATTATTGTCTGAAAACATGGTTTCACTACATGTGCATTAATCGCTCGGAAGGTACACAAAAGACAAACAACAACACAACGCATGATCCGGTGCATACAAACAATTCAAAAGGATTAACTCTATAAATACCAAAAACTTATATACACACATACATACATTAGAGGACAATGCATTTATTAAGTTGAATGGTGTTGTTGCGTATGGGCACATTCATGGAAATACCAAAATCTCCTCATCCTTGGCCAAAATTAAAAACGAATATATATAAACGTTTTTTTTTTTTTTTAATTTAAATTGTGAACATAAAATATAAAATTTAAGCCATAAATTACCGAACCAAAATACACATAAAATATGCTTATAAAAAAGCTGTAAAGAGAAAATAGAAGCAGTTTTGTCCAACAAAATAAATAAATAATAACTTTGAATATTTGTTAGTCATGTAAACATGTTCTAAAATAAACAAACAAAAAAACTCAAACTTCTAAGCCACTTTTATATTGTTTTTCTTTTTCCATCCAACCAACTAAGTTTATCAAAAATACATTTTTATATTATTGCACCCCATCAAAACTTAACACATCAACCAAATAAATCTTTTATTTTCCACATCTTCCTACATACAAAAAACAAACATACGTGCATAGACAGAAAATTGTATGTTCATCTTCGTCCCGGACTTCCGTTGAAAGCCGAAATAAAACCCAAAAAAAACGAATATTTCACTCTAAACTCTCTAAATTGCAACTAAATTGGCTTTATTTATTTATTTATTGTTGTTGTTTGTTTATTGTTATATTTATTGTGATGTATGCGTATGGAAGTTAGTGTGTGGGTTTTAAGAGAATCAACAAAAAAATAGTAGCTACTTATAAGACTTTCGATTTGTGTAGATTTACGCCCATTTATCTTGCAACAGCTTAAAAAGTTATGATATATTAACATTCGTTTTTTGTTTTATTTTTTCTTTTAAAATTCAAATATAAAATAGAACGTTTTTTATTAATAATCATAAAAAAAACATTCTTCATCACTTAGTACTTAACTAAAAAATGCCAAAAACATGTTTTTTTCTAGATATATTGATTTTTAAATATTTAAACATTTTTTTTAGGAAAAGTAAATTTAGGACTAAATATTCTTTAGATAACAAACTTTTAAGAGACCTCCAAATAACACAGTCCCTTAAAGGAATTTAGCAAGTTGATCGTTTTTCTAATTTATCCAACAACTATAACAACCTAAGAACATTTCCTTCATACCTATTAGCTCATCAACATTTCATTTGTATCATAAAACAAATATTTAACTTGGTTGAGTATAGTTACAGAACATGATCACAGAATATTTTAATAAATATTATGGTCACTGAAATCATCTTCATGATTGTCACAAACATATTATGATTGTGATCATGTATATGGTTGCAAAAACCATTATATGTTTATCTTAACTATGACCTTGATTACGGTCTTGCTTTTAGATTATCGTAATCATATATTCTGAGAGCAAAGTTTCGTTAAAACCGGTTAAGTAAAAATAGCTTTCCCTCTTAACATTGTAGAAAATCGAGAAGTAACATTTCACATTTTATCAATATTGTTTTACTATTTTTAAAGAGATAGACTAAACCAACTATTTCTTAATAAATAATGTTTTGCAAATATGGTTTTAAATATATAAATTATTAACCTTCTTTGAACAAATGCATTTTTTACCCTCCTTTAGAAACTAATTATGTATAGTTTTTAAAAAGCATAAATTCAAAAATAATTTAAGTATCAGTATTTTAATAAAAAATTATTGTGTTCTTAATATAAACTTATGTGAAACGTTAAAAAATGTCCCTTAGAAAATAAGAGAAATTAAAACAATATTGAAATAAATGGTTGTTACATGATACACATAAGATTCCTTCATTAGAGTGCACTCTGCACAGAAAATTCATTTTAATAATAAATTCAGCTGGGAAATTCTTTTGTAAATAAGTATCTAAATACATATAAAGTAAAGTGTGTACTTTTTAGCATAAAGTCCAAATATCACGTAGATAAATGTTAACAGGATTGTATACGTAAGACAATTGAAAAGTGTTTGCAGTTATTACAGAAAAAAATTTCCTACAACGACTTTTGAATTGACAATCTATATCAGAGAACTGATTGAAACCATTCACATTGATTGTCTAGTCATAAATTCATTGCTTCTGCATTGCCTTTAATCGATAACAAAATAAATATGAAGCGCTATGTTATAAACTCATTTATGTTATCAAGCAATAAAATAACATATTGCCATATGAAAACAACTAAAAATATTCACACTATTCGCTCAGTATTCGTTGCTTTTTGTGTGTATTGTTTGTAAACATTCAGTTTTGCTTAAGATTTTGTGCTTTGGTAAACTAAAGTTTTAAAAAATAATGAAGTGCGAGGAAGTTTAAGATAAAATAAATCATGCCTTTTTGCATACAATTAAAAAAAATTCAAAAATTTAAGTATGGCAAATTTTTTCTATCATACAAAATGAACAAAATGAAATGAAATGTATTCAATCAGCATTAAAAACATTCATACTATTCGTTAAGTATTCGTTGCTTTTGGGAATGTAAGTTTATTTTTGAAGAAGGCAAGCAATGCATGCTTTTTCTTTCGTTACACTCTATTTTTATGAAAAGTGTTATACATTGCTTTACTGAATTCATGTACATTTTCAACAGAAGACACCTTCTTTGTGAATGTATTCATAAGCACAAAATAGAGCATTCAGTCAACAGTTTACTGATCTTCTATATATATAAAAATTTGTATGTATGTTTATATTGTACCGATTTTTTTTTAATTTTTACAGCATGTTACAAAGGAACAATAGGCTAACATTTTTTGGAAGCCACACCCACTTTTTATATATATCTATAGACTAACTAACTGATTTGTTATCGTACAGCCCAAACTTAAAAGCTAGAGACATGAAATTGAGGCTGTATTCTCGCCACCCGATGTGCAGACCCACTAAGAAGGGATTTTTGGAAATTCAAATACATATTTGGAGGGGGAAAATCGGTAACCTTATGTTTGCTAAACGAAACAAGATACAAACAAAATTTAAAAAGCATTATATTTTAGACAAAAAATAAGCGAACAGGTGTCTGGCACTTTCTTGAATTTTTGGTCATTTGAAGTTAAAACGGGTAAAAATTATATTTTGATACTTTTTTGGAGCCCCCATTGCAACTTCTAAGCTAATAAAGTTAAAAATGTAATTTTAGCTGCGATCGTCGTCGCTCCAGCAAAAAATATGAATACGTTTTTGGTACTTTTTGGAAATTTAAACTTATAGAGATACAAATTGTACTTTTTTGGTACTTTTTTAAAATAAATTACTTTGGTGAACTTTGATGGAATTAATGTTAAGGTTTACTTCACCTTCTACTAATATACAGAGTCTATTTGAGAAAAAATTTTAGCACTTGAATGGGGATAATAAAAGTACCAAAAATTGGAAAAAACGGGAGAATGTGTTTAATAGTAAATTACTTGGCCAATTTTAAATAAATTTTAAAACACAGATTCCTTTAGACTTTAAAAATAGTATGATATACAACAATTTAAATAACATTATTATTGCACAGTGGCTCCAATGACAAGTTTAGCGCGAAAAAAGTCGTTTTTCGGATGCTACAAAAATTAAAAATGGGCAACATTTTTAAACGACGTGCATAACGCTATACAAATTTGTTTGTATATTTGCAATATTATTACTGCAGTATGGCTTAAAACACAAAAAATTTCTTTATTTTGTTTTTAATAAAATCACAGTCGATAATTTTACTGTGCTTTTGAAAGCTTGTAAAACAAAGGGAAACCATTTTCTTTAATATTTGTTTTATTTATACTGATGAGGGATGCATTTTTAAAAAAAAACTTGATATGCCGTTGATTTAGCATTTCGTTTAAGCAAAAAATGTATGAAAATTGAAATGCTTCCGTTAAAAGTTTAATTTTTTCTGTATTGTAATTTCTGTTAGACCTTAAAATATGAATTTCACCAGATTCCGCTCCTATTTCTATGTCGTTGTCATCTATAACATATAAACTGTTTAATGTGTAAAAAATCAGCTGCCGATTTTTGTCTAAACACCTTTTAAGTCTTTTAGTATGAAGAAAAGGATCAAATGAAAAAAATGTATTCTGTTATATATTGAATTTTTATCAAAAGTGGTAGAGAAAATGATGAAGATAGTGACTATAAAAATAAATCAAAGCAAACAGCTCGAAATTCCGTCGTCAAATTGTCAAAAAGTTTACTCATTGTTAGTTCAATGAATTTTTAGTCTTTCCTTTGACTTTGTAGGAAGACTCGACGGACGGAACGTCAACATCGAAACACAAACGACCTTCTCAATTATTTTTTAAAAGGAGGAAAAAGACTGAAATAATCGAAAATACAAATTGACGCATAGTAATATCAATGATTTTGATATGATTTTGCAGGTCCTATATCAGTTAATCGAATGCGCCACTTTTTGACGTGACATCGTGCCATACCAAGTCATTAGATCGTACAAATTTTTATGCTCTAGGTCATTCGAAAAAGAAGTTATGACTTTTTTCATGCTAAATTTGTTTAACCCAAAGCTGCAAAACAATAATTTTTTTATGTAAAAAAAAAGGTGGTCGTTTTTTTGCTTATATCTCAGCGGGTTATTGATGGATATTGCCAGTTTGTGCTAATACATACAACTCTGGGTGATCTATGGGAGCTATGAAATTTTGATTTCAACCAACACACGGACAGACAGACATGGCTAAGTCGACTTCCCTATCTAAAAGGATCCAGAATAAGGATGGGGTTGCAAATGAATACTGTAGAAATTTCAAACGGCTAAATTAGCATAAGCTAATTTATACCCATGCCACCTGTAGTGAAGGGTATAAAAAGAATGGGGATATTTCGGGTAAACAAGACTTTTTCAGCTGTTGGGGTACTTCTTAAAATTTTTGAGTTTACGAGTCTAGAAACATAAAATAAGAGCCTATCGCTCCTAATTGAGATAGAAAAAAGCGAAAAAAGCCTTTTTCATCTCTGTCTTATACATACATATGTCATATGCATACATATGTCATTTACATACATATGTATATGAAATAAAAAAATGCTAAACAGAATTTGTATGTTAAATAAATAATAAAAAATGCGGTAACAAAGTATCGGGTTAAAAGCTACTAAGAGCAATGGGATCCCCCAGTTCGTATTTTTTTTAAAGATTTGCCTTTGACTCTGACTTTTCATTATTAAATGCAGTATTAAGTCCACTGTTTATTATTAAAACACTAAGCGAATGTATTTGACTGTACCAAATCTTATATACCCTTCACTGCGTGTATTTACGTAAAAAAAATTTGTTTGCCTATATCTCGAAATTTTTTTTTGCTTATATCTCTTTTTTTTTAAATTTCTCACAAGGCATGTCTTACACACAAATATAATCATTTTTACAAACAAAAAAAGTTTGCTTATATTTCGTTAATTGTCGGATTTTGCTGATTTTCAATAGCAAGAATCTCGGGATTTCTGATCGTTTGATACCAACAAAGTGTTTGTACGACATCGGGGGGCTGAGAAAAGTTGATTTCAATAGACGGACAGATCAATAAGGATTTAGAATATATGTACTTTATGGGGTCGGAAGTGAGTACTGTATTACAAACGGAATGACAAACTTATATATACCATTATCACCTTAGGTGAAGGGTTTAAAAAGTGATTACAATTCTAAAACAATTGAAATCAAGTAAAGACAACAAAAAACAGTTAAAGAAATGTGAAAAAAATCCTTTCTAGCATTTAATCGTCTTTACCACCAATACATTGTTACCGTAAAAATCCAAAATACCGTTATGTGTATGAATAACATATATGAATATATTTTTTTTGTTTTCTTTGTTTTGTTTACAAATCATTAATTAAAACTTAATTAAATTAACCAACAACATGCCAAAACATCTGAGAGGAACAATCATTAAAGCAAATTTAAATATTTTTTTCTTTAACTAATTAAGAATCGTGCCACGAATTTAAACTGCGACATGCTACTGTATATTGAATGCTAAACATAAAGCAGGCTTTAAAACAGGCATCAAATTTCATATTCAAAATGGCATTTTAACATGTCCGGCATAATTTATAAATGTCCACAATCCTTCCGGTACATTATGACTTCACAAACAACAAACAACGTGTTGCGAATAAAGAGACAAGGACACTCATTTAAAACTAAAAATTGTTTTTATTGTTAGTTTTGCATGGCTGGTTGCTTCTCTTCCCATAGAAGAAAAATGCGACATGGGTCTATAAAGACAAAAACTAAAGATGCATACATACATATGTGTGTATATTAAGTGCTTAAAAAAAAAAAAACAAAAAGCATAAAAATAAATTAGGGGCGTTACTTGCAAAATTTTTTTTTTAAGTTTTTTTATAAGCTTAAGCTTTAATTCTAATGTTGGTAGCATATTGTTTAAAAAAAGGTTTGTAAGAAGAGTAAAGCTGTAAAAAATAAAACTGTTAAAAATAAAATCAACATTTCCACGAAAAAGTTGTAGAAAACTAAAGGCTATAAAATATTTGTTTATAAAAACCAAAACGAAAAAAAAAATTTTTTCACAACTATTTTGAAATTTTTACTATGATGGTTGTAATAAATTTCACTCAGCTAGTGGTAGAAAATATATATATGGGTGACAATTAATCACCATATTCCATTTTCAAAAAAGCTGTGAATTTAAAAGTTAATATTTACAGCCAACACTAAAAGTATCGATAAAAAAATGTTGACGATGAAATCCTAGCTTGTATTGAAAATGCTTCCACTTCGGGTCGGGAAACGTACTTTTTTATAATATTTTTTCAATTTTCACATATAATATGAATCCAACAAAAACTGGGTAACGAATTACTTTTACTCAATAACATACTTTTCAATGAGTATAACATACCGTCTGCATTACTTATAAGTAGAAGTAGTGTTCTAAAATTAATATTATATTGTGAAACGTAATAATTTATTTGTGAGATATCTAAAAAGAAATAAAAGCTGCATAAACTTTGGATAAAAAAAATGATTCTCATTTGGGTTAACATACTTTAAGTATAAGTAATTGTGTTTTCGATGGATGTTTATGAATGTCATGACGGTTTTCAAACCGACTCTTAAGGATTTTTTTAAGTGTTTCTGTAAAACGTAACGTACAAACCTCAGTTTTGTTCTTAGGAAGCCGAATATAATACATTATTAATAATGAGTTATGAATCAATTGGATATTTTACTTATTAAAAGCAAGTAGTTACTTATTAAATATTTTAAAAGTATTGGCTCATATAATTCCAGATTTGTAATCTAACGGGCTGCTTTATTTATTGATAGCGAGAAGTTACTTAATGACATTAAAGTAATGACTTCACAAAACCCCTATTTTTAAGCGAGGGTGGTAATTTAACTTCCTCTTTGTAAGCGGGTAAGTACTTGCCCCCAATGACATTTCCGTGGTAAAGTAATGGGTTAAAATGCCAAAAGGTAAGTAGTGCAGCTACTGTATTTTTATCATTCTGGCTCATTACAAAGCAATGCAAGTTTTTTATGGGAACTTCTTATAAGTTAAAAAAAGAAAAATAATTGGCCCGTAGTTATGAACTAAAGTCGGTTCGTTTTAAGAACGACTTTAAGTTAAAACCCCTTTATTAACTCTTTTGCTATTATAGTCAAAAATAAGTAAATTAAACCAGCTTTAAATGGGTGGGTATCAAATCGTATAATGTTTTCATACAAATTGCAGCAAAATATGAACTGAAGTGGGAACTCTGTTCAGCTTTGTATAATATTTACGAATGAAACAAAAAAGAAAATACAGAAATGCCAAAAAAATTAAAAATATTTTTATTTATTTGCTTTAATACAAATACAAATACAAATTTATTTAATTTAATACAAAACAAAATTAGGGAAGCAATGTGGGGTGCTGTGTTTTGCGAAATACTGCTGGTTTTGTGTTTTTTTGTAAGTTAAAAACAGCTTTAGCTATTTTTAAGTTTAAAGTAGACTTTGCTTTAAAATTATATATTTTAACTCATCTATAGTATACAAAAAGCATACTTTTTTAAAAGAATACTTTACAACTCTAGATTAGAGGCCATTTCTTCAGACAGAAAAAGTTAAAATTTGTATGAAAATATAAAAAATTTTAAAATACATATACATATACATACATACATACATATGTACATATAATAACAAAGTTTCTTTAAACAGTCGACATTTGCCAAAGCAATTTTTATAATTTCATTTGTAAAACTTCTAGAGTTTCAATATTTTATAGTCAGGTTTACTTTACCTATTCCAGATATACGCATTTAAAAATTTACCACTTTATACATACATATCTTACTGAAGAGCTTTTTCTAAATGGTTTATATATTCTATGGCAAAATATTTTTTTTCTTTCTAATAACATTGCAGAACTTACAAGAAAAATTGATATTACATACATACATACATATACATGTACATACATATGCATCTTTTATAAAGCTTTTTTAATTTTCTTAAAAAAATGTTTCATGTTGCTTAAAAAAATTCCGGCACCACCTGGTGATGTGTATTATTTTGAATATCAAAGTAGTGATACCCTAATATGTATACATATGTATGTTTGTATGTATGGTATAAAAGATATGCAAAAATATGTAGAAAAGGAAAACATAAATATCTATTTTACTACAGGATTTTTTAAAACATCGTCAACAATGATTTTTTTAAGAAACTCTCAAAAACGAAAAAATAAAATAAACTAAAGCCTACGAGAATGTGTAGAATTTATTTAATAGCAGAGATGTTTCACACTGTTGTCCAGACATACATGGCCTAGTACATAATGGGGATTGTCTAACAAAACATATTAAAGTAATAGTTTCAATACTCCAAGAGTTATATACCCTACCACTTGTGCGTACTTTCTTTAAACCCAGCGGTTACACATGCAAGTAAGTAATCATACTTCGGCAACGGGTCGTTCTACAGGTAAGACAATTTGCGAGGCAGTGATTTTTACTTGTTACTGTTTACTTGTTGAATTTAAGAACAGTGTAGCTCAATAATAAGTTTTGTTTATGTTTAATGGTTTATTGTGAAGTAAAAATAAATAAAATTACAATTGCACAACTTATTTTGTGTATATTTATATAAAACAAATACAGAACTGTTAAGAATAATTTTTTGTTAACAATTTAGAAAGTTATTTTACATTTTCTTTGTAAATATATTTAATTTACATTAATTGGTAAAATAAATAAATAACAAAAAATAAATCGGTTCTATTCTCTTTTTTATTTTCAAAAATATAGAAATATTTTCTTAAACTTGTCTGCGTAAACACTCAAGTAACTTGTAAGGCTCTCGATTATTTCTTTATCATTCATGTTATTAATACGTTTACACAATTTGTAAGAAAGTACCAGCATTTGGTATATTTACATATTTACTCCTGTAAGGAGCATGTAATGTGTTAAAACAGGGTAAAACTTGTGGCACAAACTTTTTTAAGGGTTGGTCATTACTGCTGCACACAAAACCTATGTGAGTAAACCATAAGCAAAAAACAAAACGCATCGCAGCCTTTGCAAAATGTTTTCGTATTGGCAAATACAGACAATGTTGGTGTTTGGTTTTGTACGATGAAATTTGCATTTCAAAAAATTGTACAAAAAATAACAAAAACTACATATAAATATAAACCTTAATAGCCACCACAAACGGCACTGCGTCAGTATGTATGTGGTTGTTTGACTAAATGAGGACATTTTTAGAAAATAAATCGTAGGAGGAAGCATGTTTTTTTCTTTCTCTCTTTTTCTCTCTCTTTTTTCATATTTATCATAAAAATGCATGCTTTCATTTATGTAACTCAGGACACCTTCTGCTACAAAGCCCTTGACGAATGTACGTGGGTTTGTTTGTTTTTCATGTTTCTTTTATGAATTTATGATCGTTATATAAATTAATTTTGTTTGTTCATGTTCGATTAAAATGAAAGCTTTTTAAAACATTTAAAATATAAATACAACACTTTTGTAAACCTTCTTTTCCAAGTTTTTTTTTTTAGAAAAAAGATACCAAAACAAAAATATTAATAAACTTCTAGGCCAACACTTATTAATTTTCAACGAATTACATATCATAATAAATTAGACAAATTTTATTTAAAAATATCAAAAATGATTTTTATTGTACTAAGAAGTTACTGTTTGTAAATGTGAGATCTCTACTTAACTGATTGAAGTCCTTATGTCTGCTGAATAACCTAACTCACTATTAATACGGCAAATTGCATACAGAAATAATGATATCGGATGGTAAAAGGTTAATGTATTATGGGCAAATCCTGCGTGGCGCACGCTACATTCGTACGCGTGTTTATATTAAAATATAAAAATTGTTTGGTCTCAAAAGAGATTCCTTTAACTTTTACGTAGTGTTTAGTAGAATTTTATTTGTACTTTCGA
>NDXZ01069415.1:0-10717 GCA_003055125.1 Paykullia maculata | reverse complement strand
GCGAAATATTCAAATTTGATTGTTTAATTTTTTTTAACAAAAAGTGTATCTTTTGATTATTCAAAAATTATTTATTATTTATATTTTTAATTATTTTTTTAGGAATCCTTCCGTAATAAAAACACAATTGTACACAGTTTTTCCCAGAAAGGAAACAGCATTTGTGTTTAGCTGTATTAAAAATCTTAAACTTGAAAGGTACAGCAACAAGCTGTCACTTTACTTTGCAAAATAATTAAAGCCATTTAAACAAATTTTATCAAAAACATTTTGTAAATTTAAAAGCAACAGTTCGGTCTAAATCTTAGGGTCAATGGCCATAATTTTTGTTGCACTTATTCTTTCAAAATTGAAACAACAAAAATATTTTTATTCAGAATAAAAAAAAAATAATATGTTTCTTTCACTCCTCGCGGGAGCATAGGGCCAGAGTTGAAAAAACAAAAATATTTTTACTAACGACATACATACATATGTATTTATGTACTACATACAAATGTACTAGAACAAGTTCTTTAAAATAATTAAGTATTAAAAATTTATTTTCTTGTTAAAGTCTGATTTTACTAAATTTATTATTATAATTATTATTGTCACATCTTTTCCAAGGAAAGGATATGCAAACTTTATACATAGCTATTGTATTTTTAAATTGCAATTTCTATTTTAAAATTTTCAATATATGTATGTACTTATGTACATATGTATGTAATTACAAAATTTGCTTTTCTAATTATTATTTGCTTGTTTAACTTCTTATCCATTACATTTTCATTGGCACCTCATAAGTAAACACTATTTAACCTTAAAAACTTAATAATGTTTTACAATTTTTTCCTGAAACATTTAATACTAATAATTATACCGTTACAAGTTGTTGTTTTAAATGGCAATGGAAATTTTTGACAACTATTTTTACCCAGAGTCGCCTCGCTTTTTATGGAAATTTGTGTTGCCACGTTGCCAAAGAGTTCTAGTTGAAATTTAAAGTATTTAGGATATTTTAACTAAGATTGAAAAAGTTTTCCATATTATTTAGATCAATATTTTACGTTGTCATCATTTTGGAAGTAATATACATAGTTAAAAATTATATACAATGTTTTTCATTCGAGCGTATCGTGCGTGTATGTGTGAATAATGCTGTTTTCATTTTTAATTTTTTATTTAAAAAAAAAAGTAATTACACATGTTTATTTATAATATTTAGCTTTACAAGTTTAAAGCAATCTTTGTTCATTTATTATTTATAATTAGCATGTTAATATTTTTAAACACATTGTTTTATAAAAAATGTATTTGCAATATCTGTACAATGATTTTTTTAATAATAATTATTTTAACTTATTTATTTACTTATAATCGATACAAATCCCTCTTTACTACAAATATTTTTAATAATTAAATAACTTATTGTTTAAAAAAAAATGTTTTTTTTAATCTTTCGTTTTTTTAGACACCGACAATGACAAATTGTCCGGTTTACCACATTCGACAACCGGTTCATTAAGCTCAATCATCACGACGTCCATAGCATCCTCAGAACCTGATCCAGGAGCGGGCAGCGGTGGCGGTAATGGCGGCGGACATGATCCCTCAAATAGTGCGGATGAAAAGATGGCCTTAAATAGACCGGGTATAAAACAAGAAAAATGGACTTCGATCTTAATACAAGTGTCTATACCATTCTTTTTGGCTGGCATAGGCACTATAGGAGCTGGTATTATTTTAGGTAGAGTAGAGGTAAGTTTTTGAATTTTTTTTATATAAGTATGTATGTACATACTTACATACATATGTAAATATTTTTTTATAATAAATACATACATACATATGTATGTATAGTTAGTCATTTATCGAATTAAGCAATTAAATGCGATTTATTTAATGAGTTATTTATAACTTTGTTCCCATAATCAATTAATTATATTTTATCTTCTTTTTAATAATTAAATAATTGTTTTTAGCTGTTAAAAGGTTTAAAATTGTTGAAAAAAAAAATACAAACAGAAATATCAATGACATCGTGTATAAAATAAGTACATGGCATGCATGCAACTATAATTAAGTACCTTCAATTTATTAACTTTACCTATATTTTTGTTTTTCTCTGCAACTCTCTCTCTCTCTCTCTCTCTCTCTGTCAGTCGCATTTGGAAATAATCGTCTTAGAGTTAAAAACATTTAAAAATATGTACTTAGACATTTATGTACATATGTATATTGTTGTTTGCCCATAAAAATTTTTAATGCCACAAAAAAAACAAATTTGCCAACATTAAGTTTATAATAAGTAAATTAATTCCACAGTGCAATGTGAATATTTTTTGCCCAGATTTTAAGTTAATTTCTCGTGGCCACAAAAAACTTTACGTTTTTTAGGTTGGTTTTACATTTGACTTTATCGGACTTTATAGTTTTCGCACTAAACTTGCTGTCGTAAAGATGTTGGCGCTAAAACAGTTTACACACAAACTTCCGGCTAGAAGACCATATTATGGTCTGGTAAAAAAAAGTAGATATCGACCATTTGCTGTTCATTATATAAATGTTTTAAAAATAAATCACAAACATAAAAGTTCTATAAAAAAATCTATGTCATTTTTCTTAAAATATAAAGAATTTATAAGAAAAATTAGTTTTTTTCATAAACCGAGAATTATTTCGGATGAATTTTTGTAGAAAACAGAAAAAATTGAGATTAGATTTTGCAGAATTTGAATAGCATAAGTCTTTAATATATAAGATATTCTAATACTTCAAATGAGACTCTATAGCAAATTCAAAATATTTTACAAACACATTTGAAATATTACACATATGATTGAAATTAACAGAATATTATACACGAAGAGAGAGAATAAACGAATTTTTGACATTAGGAAAGTTTCATCAGCTAATCTCGTAAACTCGTCACCTACATATGTATGTGTGTTAGGCAATGACTAAATTTTTTTTTATTAAAAACTTTAACTAATTTTTTTAATAAATATTCTCAAAATATGATTTTGGGAACAAAAAATTATTTTATCACATTTTATTTTCAAATCCCATTAAGTAAAACTTAAGCATAAATCGTTTTGCAGAAATGGCGAGTTTTTAAGTCGGTTAGTGAATTGTTTATCTTGGTACCTGCTTTGCTGGGCCTTAAGGGCAATTTGGACATGTGTCTGGCCTCACGTCTATCGACTCAGGTCAATTTGGGGAACATGACGGGACGAAAAGAGGTTATACGTATGATTGTCGGCAACATAGCATTGGTGCAGGTGCAGGCCACGGTGGCATCATTTTTAGTTGCAATGTTTGCGGTAGCTGTTGGTGCTGCAATGGATGGTAATTTCTATTTTGAACATGTTATGTTGCTGACGGCGTCGGCGATGTTTACGGCGACATCGTCATGTTTTGTGTTAGGTGAGTAAAAAGGTTTTTGCTTATATCTTTCTGCTTAGCGAAAAAAAGAAAAATAATCAATTTATTTGTTTTTTCTAGACTTTGTATTAGTGGCTGTGGTATTATTATCTCAAAAGTACCGTTTGAATCCCGATAATTTGGCAACACCCTTAGCTGCCTCCATAGGTGATGTGGTTTCAATTAGTTTGCTATCGTTTATAGCGTCGATTTTATTTGATAACATAAGTAAGTATTTTTGTTTAATTGTTTTTTTTTTTACTGCACTTAAAAAAGTTAAAAAAAGTGTATATTGTTTTATATGAAAATATTGTTAAATTGACAAACTCTCTTAAATGTTGTTTAGAAATTATCAAATTTGTAACTTTTCTTTTTAGAAACTCATTTATGGATAACCTATGTTGTAGTTGTCTGTTATCTGATCTTATTACCCATGTGGGTAGCAGTAGTATTAAAAAATAAATATACACGTCCTGTGCTCAAGAGTGGCTGGGTTCCTGTTCTGTCGGCCTTATGTATTAGTGGGTTAGTACATTCATACATACATACATATGTACATATTTAATATAAAATTATTAATAAGTTAAAAAGAGAAAAGAAAATCAGTTTGTTTGTGTTCGATAAAATGAAAAATGTGTTCTTTGGCATGAGAAGATCAAATCATACAAAATATAAAAAACAAAACATATTTATTATATGTATGTATGTATATGTAAGTAATTGTTATTTACCAAACAAATATTAACTTTTCAATTTTTATGCAACAAATCCCAGACTTTCTCAAACAATTCGATCTTAAGTAGTAGTTTCATTATTGCTCGATGTGTTCAAAAGCTCGTAAGAAAAAGTAAACAGCAAAATTATAGATTCTTATATTAAGTAATAATTTTAAATGTCAGTTTTTATTTATTACCTAAACAACAATAATTTTTTGTCTATAAAAAAAGTTAAGTTTAATAGTCGACTCGTTAACCATTTGTCTATATTTTAGTTTTGGCGTTTGACTTCTTTTGGGAGAAGTTTTTGTGATGAATTTAGTCTGGAATTTTATTTAATACAAATGTCACATAGTTTGTACATAATTTGCCCAAATTTACTGCCATTAGTTAACTAATGACTAATGTTTGACTAATGATATTTTATTCACAGCTCTTAGGCTTTATTCACAGTTATTAGTCAACTGTTTGTAAACTAAAATGATAACAATTGTTTAACTAGTACTAGTAGATATTTTTTTGATCTTACATGCTGGATAACAAACTTTTTTTCATCCATTCTGATCACTAGTTTTGATGCCAGGTTTTTTTAAGTTTAAGAAAAATCGTTTCTGTTACACATTACATAGTGTATGATAAATTCAATTAAATTAATTTAAAAAATTCTAAAAACACAGACACTTTCAATATTATAAAGTTTTCAATTTAATCGTTTTACCTCTTTGCAGTTTGGGTGGTCTGGTGTTAGATGCTGCTGTAGAAGTTTTCCATGGCTTTGTCGTATTCCAGCCGATTATCAATGGTATTGGCGGTAATTTGGTATCGGTACAAGCTAGTAAAATATCCACAATGCTGCATCAAAGTTCAATTATTGGCATTATACCTCCACATACGAAAATCTTTGAATGGCCATGGAAGGCATTGTTTAAAGGAGGCATGTTTTTTTTTTAAATGCACATACGCAACGAATTCAGAATAGTTTTACTAAATTTTTATTTATATCTAATTTTTCCCATATAGTACCCTATGCAAAAACTGCACGTCTATTGATTGCACTGTCAATTCCTGGTAATATATTGTTTATATTTGTAGCTGATTATATACACATGTCCCAATCAACAATTACCTGGGCGTTTGCATCCTCATATCTGATAGCCAGTTTAATACAGGTAAGAATTTTTTTTATATATTTTATTTTGAAAAATTTTACAATTAATTTTTGTTTACTTTCACTTTACTTCACTTAACAGTTAATGCTTCTTTTGTATATTGCCCATATAATTGTACATGCCATGTGGAAGTGGAAAATTGATCCAGACAATTCCTCGATACCCTACCTTACGGCCTTGGGCGATTTATTGGGTTCTAGTCTTTTGGCCTTGGCCTTTATATTTCTGTTGTCGGTTCATAGAGAATATGGCGCCGGCTTGGATACATTAAATGCTTCAAACTAAGAGAATTATACGAGAGCTGTGATTGCTAAATAAAAAAAAATGTCCGTTAAATGTTTTAATTCTCAATGTCTAAAAATGATTTTGCCATCTACATAAGTACATATAAATAAATCATTGCTTGTTAAGCCAAGAACGCTTGCTGCTTGTACTAAACATATTTAAAAAAAAAAAACAAAGTTAATTGCCATAAATAAATTAATTTTTTTTTAAAAAAACAGGGTTGTTAAGTCATATAGTCCTTTAGTATGGTTAATAATAATTAAACCACCATAAATTATTACTACTGCTACATACATACATACAAAGACATACAATACACTTTTTAGTTTAGTTTTGATTTAGTGTACATGTACATATGCAGTTGGACTTTTTACAATTTTATATATGTATGTACATAAGTAACGTACATATATATAAATACATATAAAAGCTAACAACAACAACAATATAAAAGAATGGTCGAGACCAGTGTTTCAATAGTTTAATTTCATTATCCAGCGTACCTTACGCGACATAAATTTATTAATATTAATCTATCTTTTTTGTAATTAATTTATTTAAATTCAAATTAAGTAAAATCTTTACCTTTTTAAAAAACTTCAAGACTTTTTTAAACTTTACCTACCCTCCCTACCCCATTTAATAATGTAAAAAACAACGCCTGCAAATAAATATGATGTGTTTATTTTAACAGATAACTTAATTTGACAAAGAAAAGTAAACATTTTAAAACTAATTTTAATTTTAAATCGTATGTGTAAATAAATTTAAAAGTTAATTAAGAAAAGAAAAAAAATGTGTTTGTTTTGCTCTACTTCATGGTTAAAGTTATGTTGAATAAGAATAAACAAAAGGTACTCTTCTAAAACAACAAAGTCCCTAAAGTACGGAAATGCTAAAAACATTGTAAAAATACACAAGTTGATTGCACTTCAGAGTGGATTTTAAAGCTGAATTCACCGATTGTGTCTGAACAAAAATTTTGTCCAGAATTTTATTTTTTATATTGAGTTTCAAAAAGAGAGACACAATGACACAATGTTCAGACACAATGAGTGAATTCAGCTTAATAGTTGGAAATCAGAAGAGAAATAAAAAATATATCCTTTTCTGACATAAGCAAAGCAACAGCTTATCTCATAAGATCAAATATTTATTGCATCGTGGAAAAACTCCAATTTTTAGCTTGAAAAGAAAAAACGTAAATGGGTTTCAACAGTTAACCTAAAAGAAAACAAATTATTCGTAAGTAAAAAATAAACAAAAACAACCGTTAAAAAATAAAATCATTGACAAGGTTTTTCCAGATAATTATGCAATTATTTTGTACCTTTGTTTATTTAAACCAACCTTTTTTTGTAATTACTTTTTTAAATTTTTCCAATCTACATACAATAATACATAAAGAAAAGTCTGGACACTTAAGTGCAAGATTATTGTCCCTGTTCTGTATTCCGAATAATATCATTTCATGTAAAATTGTAAAATTATTTGTAATAAAAAAGCTTAAAAACTTTGTGTTCTACATTTCACACACTTATTTATTTTTTCCAAAGTTGTTTTTAAAGCTTTGAAAGTGCAGAAAAACATATTTTTTGTGTCTTCTTACATTTCCGAAAATCATACATACATATGTGTGTATGTAAGTATGTACATACATATCAAGCTCTATTTGCGATTATATCGTAAGTGACAAAAGGCAAAGTTAACAGGAGATTGTTTTAATCATATTTTGCTTAAACAGTGCATTGTTTTGTTTGGGTTTAAATGAATTCGCCATGCACCTCGATTTTTATTAATTATACATTCACATAAACAAAACATTTGGAAAAGTTTTTGCATTTATTTAACTGTGTAAACACCCAAAAACTTTTTAAGGACTTTCGATTTATTCTTTGGCATTTTAATTATGAAAGCTCTCAAGAGACTTATTTTTATTTACATTTTATTGTTCAAGTATATTTCAAGAATACATACATATATATATTTTTTTTCACAAATTATTTAATACATATATATTTATAATTATAAAAACTTTTGTTCTTACTCTTATTAATTTTCCACAAAAAAGGCAGTTTCCTGGTATAATTTAAATGTCACCAACATTGGCAGCACTTCTAACACATTTAAACCAAACTTTAGACATACTTTTAGGCTTACATAAATTACTTTTACAGCAAGATGCTTTTGTATACAACAAACAGTACTTTTTGACACCCCCCAAAAAAAAAACAATCAAATTGAAAATAAACGCCACTTTTTTTAAACACAACACAACAACCCGATATACTTAATATTTAACTTGTTTGTAATAGTTAAGAAAAACAATGCAAAATCCCAGGAGAACATCAGAATTTCAAGATGAACAAGTTGTATTAAGGCGTCAGGCAAGGTATGTTTTTTTATTGAATGCCAAAAACAAAAACGAAACTAATATCATAACAGAGTTCAGCAGAGAAACACTTCAGCTCCTTCGCCGTCTGGGAATGTTGGTGCAGTTGCTACTTGTGCCGGTGGCACAGCTAAGAAATTTAGGTATGCAAATTTACACAACTTGTATACAATTTAATAAACAAAGTATTTTAGACCTAGTCGCATCGCTATACCATCACGTCCTTCGTCCAGCGAACGTGGCAGTTCTTTAAATCCCTACCTGAGCCTACCCTCTTCGGCGGTAAAACGTGGTGTAACACCACAGAAAACACCACTTCCCAAGGCCGCAGCCAACAGGGTTTTATTTACCGCCGAAAAACAACGCTCTGGTCCGGCTGGCAATTCGGTGCCTTTGCATAATGACAAAAAATGGGTGCATGAACAAACTCAACGGATCACAGACCACTTACTAACTCAAGGTACCCTAGGTGGTGGTATAAGTACGGATTTTGTAAATCGTGGCCTACGACAAATGTCTATTAAACAGTTTGTGGCCATTGTTAATTATTTTCTTGGCTATATATGGGGCAACCGTTATACAGTGGGTACTAATTATGTAGATGATATAATAAGTATTTTGCAAAAACTGCACTATCCACATCCTGTAAATAAGTCTTGGCTAAAGACTCCCAACACTCAACACTCTTTTGGTAATGTAATTGTTTTATTCGACTTTCTTATGGATTTTTTGCCACCGTTCAAGGAAGAAGACAGCAATGGTTTTTATTTTGATATAAAAGAACCTGAAGAATTGATGACTTCTAGAATGTGCGAAGACGATTTTCAGGTACCTGATTTGGAATTTCAACAAGAATTACTAAGAAATTCCGAGGAAGGTTTTATGTTGTGGGACAAACAGAAAACGGAGGAATTCGATAGCCTACAATTGAACACCTGCAATCTTTTTGTACAAAAAGTGAGTGGCCTGGCAGATGTGAACGCCATGGAGTTGGAGATAAAAAAAAATAAGGAAATTTTAAAATCTTTAGAAAATGAAAAACCTCCGGAAGATAAAGAATTGCTGAAAAGAAAATTAAAACTTAAACATGAAATTAAAAGTCTTAGGCGAGAAATTAAATCTCTGCAGGACGAATGCGATACAAATGAAAGAGATATAAACGATCTTAATTCCCGTAAACTGCTTACGATGAAAGACATAGATACTGTCGAAATGGATGCCAGGCAATTGCAAGAACTGCTTATTAGCCAGACTTGCACTGTGGAGCAAAGAGATCAAATGATAGCCGATGTTATGCAGCACAAACAAATGTTAGCCATTAATGAGCGTGTCATACAAGATTTACAAAATCGTTATCATAACCAACAGATTCTACAATCGAAAGCCATAAAACAATTTAATGATCAAATCGAAACCTTCAATGCTCACATGAGGGAAATAAAATTCTCCGATCTCTTGAAATCCAACGAAGTTAATCTTGAAATATCTTTAAGACCTCAACAATCAGAATTGGACAAACTTATACCTTCACTTGAAGCTATCCATAAAAAAGCTTTGCATTCTATACAAACCAATAAAAAAACATTATATCAGCTACAGGAACAGTGCAAACAATTAACAATTGAAATCGATGTCAATTTGCATCCCAAGCTAAATGCTTTACGTGCTTCAAATACGTCTAATGTCGAGTATTTACAAAAACTTTTAAACAGCCACAAACAGGATGAAAGTGAGGTACTTGCAAAAATAAAAATATTGGATGAGGATTTGATTGAGGCGAATAAATCGATTGAAGAATTTCAGGCACTTATTAAACAAAAAAAATCTCAATCGGATCAATTAATGCAGAGTAATGAACAAACGATGCAGAATGCTGAACACAAACATCATCAATATTTGGAAAAGAGAAAGGCATTTCTTCAGGCCTATGATGAAATGCTAGAGGAATCTATACAGAGCGATGAACTACAGCAGCTAATCGAACAGGTTCAGTTGCAAGAGAAACAATTGGAAGAGTTTCGGAAACATTTTGGAAATTAAAATGATTAAATTGTTATTTTGTGTAGATTTAACTTTTAAAAATGTAGGTATTTTGTTGAATAAATGTAATTAAATAAAATTATTTTGTCATATTTGGCATAGAAGGCTCATAAGTACATACATATGTATACACATGTACCTATATGATGTATAATAACGTTCAAATACTAAAGTACTTCTCTAATAGGACATCCGTTATCATTATATTTTTACTATTTGGCTAGAGAGCCAAAAATTTAAATATAATATAGGTAGGTACCTCATATATGCATGTGGATATGTTTGTTAACAATCTTCCAAATGTTAGGCGGGATGTTACACAACAAAAAAATCTTAACATATTTTTTTAAAGCATACGCTTGGGCAAAAGCAAAAAATCAATTCAAACCCACCAAAAACAAAGGGTATGTTTGTATAATTTTAAAAATTTTGTAAACGGATAATGTTTATGTAGTTTTGGTACAGAAAAAATTGCGCAGGATTTCTACCTCAAGAACATATAATAAAAACTTATACTACATACATTTATACCTATGTACCTATATTACATAGTTAAAATTTTTACAAGACGTACATACATATGTATGTATGTGTGTACAACATACGTTTGCATGCAATATACATCTCGCGTGCAGCAATACTAAATATGTACCTACTTAAGTGTTAAGCGGAGAGCAAAAGCTAAAAATGTATACACATACATATGT
>NDXZ01069390.1:0-26988 GCA_003055125.1 Paykullia maculata | reverse complement strand
GTTTGTAACCAAGTTAGTTTTCCATACATATATATATACACGTTGATGTAAAAATAATATTTTTGTCATTCTAATTTTGAAATTTTTTGGTGAATAACAATAATAATAAACTGTGAGTTAAATATATGATATTTACATTGAACACTAAAATACCGATCAAACAGTGTTGATGATGAAACCGTAGCTGGTTTTGAAAATGCATTCCACTCGGCTAGTGTCGGCAAATTTGCTTTTTACAATGTTCTTTCAATTATTTCGCATAAACAAAATACTAATTTCTTAATTAATATGAAAAAATGTATGAACTTATAGCCTATCTAAAAAATATAGTAAAAAAAAAATAGAAAAATTATGTAATAATGAAACTCATTTTTGTACAAAATCTAGAAAAAAGATTTTGGTGCTTACCTATTTCGCTATATACATAAAATATTGGAAAAATTCAACATCTATTTCTATTTTCCTTAAGTTTTCTCCCAGAAGAGATAGCAGAAAAGGAAGCAATTTTTGAAGAAAGCTTTTTGTTAACAATTTTTTTTTAAGTTTTGCAAAAAATCATTAAAAAAATTAAGCCAAACCTGAATAAAAAAAAAGTAAAACACGAATGATTTTTTTGTCTTCACTTTTACCTTTTTATGGAAAAATCATTAATAAAAAAAATTTTATTATAAAAAATATTATTAAAATTTTGTTATCAACTTTAAAACAAACAATAAAAAAACATAAATTGTTTTTAATAATTCTTAAATATTAACCTTTACCAAAAAAAAAAAAAATTTTTTTAAATGTGTAATTAGAAACTGTGCAAGATTTCTATATGTGTATGCAGATTTATATAGAACATAGAAAATAAAAATTAACTCACAGCAAATATCTTGCATTTATATATTCAATTTTAAACTACTGCCAGAGGCAAAACATTTCGACAATAAACAAAGAAGCCTACAACAATAAAAACATAATAGTTGTATTAACAAAACATTAATTGTCGTTATACGAAAGTGCAATTAAGTTGCAAACAAAATAAATTGCAAAAAAAAAATAAAATTATAACTCGGCCACTGTCATCTATAATGTCACTGAGCCATCATTTAGCTTGACACGAACATTGAAACTTAACAGATATAAAAATGTTTGCCCTTAAATAAAATAAAAACTAAATAAATAATAATAAAAAATCATTGACATTATTCGGATGCACACACACAAATGCACACACTTATTCATACCCAAATACACGCATAAAGAAAAATATTTATAACAAAAAATAATATTTAATGAAACAAACTGAGTGTTGAGTTAAGTTAAGGTAACTTAACAACAAAATGTTAAATATTTAACGAGAATACATTTACAACTACAAAAAATAAAAATAGAGTGAGTGAATATGAAGAGATAGCGAAAGAGAGAAAACACAATCACATAGACAGATAAATATGCAAAAATATACCGGGTTACCATGGAAAGCCTAAAAAAGTCAAAAATAAATTAAACATTTTTTTAAAGGCATAATTATTTATTTATTTTTATATAAATACTATCGTATATGTGATAAATTATTTTAAAAATCTTTAATAAATTTTTTATTATCACAAATTTATTAAACAAATATTTTTACTTAAATACGTGATTAGAAAAACTTTTATTTCGAAAAACTTCAATACTGTTTTACGTGATCTGTCCTTTACATTCATGCATTACAGCTTGCTTGTAATCTTTGCATTTAAATACTGGATCGGTAGGTCTAAATATCAGAATTAAAGCTTATAACTAAAAAAATACTTTCAACTCCTTTCTTAACCCTTTTTTCTTAAAGCACCTAAAAGGTCAGCATATTACTTTAATACCTCGTGGTTGACAAATACGTGCTGGCGTAAACGTAGATTTTAATTAAACTATTATAATTAAAAGATTAAATTAAAATAAATAAATATCTGTTAATCTTCTGTTATTAGTAAGTTTAAAAACAAAAACATTTTTTTTTTAAAGTAAAGCGAGAGCTATTTAAAGATTTCAAGACCTTCTTAATAATGCTTAAAATAGAAACTTGAGGTTTACATTTGCTTGTTAATATAAAAAGTTATAAAAATATAAAACAAGAGCTATTGTAGTGCAAAGTTTTAAAACAACTACAAAGTTGTTGTTATGAGCACATAAAATTAAAAAACAGAAAAAAAATTAATAAAATCGAAATGAATTGAGAAGTAACAATAACAACATTAAAATAAAACACAGGAAAAAATCTATAAAAAAGAACATGAAAACCACATTGTAAATTGGTAACATGTATTAATATCCTTTGGTTATGGAAATACACACATACATACACACATATGTATACCATCATACATTCATTTAAATATAAACTTGTACAAGTTAATACATCAACAATTGCTGTAGCTTTTGCTGCTGCTACTTTTTTATGTTTTCAACTTTTTTTTTTAATCAAAAAAAGTAAAAATCAATTTCCGGAATACTTTTCTACAAACATAAAAAAATATTGTAATCAACAACTACAACAACTTTTCATACAATATCAATTAAAAAGCAGTAAATTTATTTTGAATGAATATTGAGTTATATTCACACTCGCATATGAATTGGGACTTGTTAAGGATAAAGAGAAAAAGTTAACAGACTCCTTTAGTTTTTTGTTTTGTCCACAGGCTGGCATATATGATGCTGGTACATTTAAACATGTGCGTGTGCTGTTTACCGGTGTAAGTGTTGGGTGTGAGTTTGGTGTATTTTTAATAATAAAAACATTAACAAAACGTTATTCAAGTGTATTGTAGTAATTTATATAATTTAAGATTTAAGATAAATTTATCGTTATATATGCAAAAGTTCTTAACATCTTCGTGTGTAGCTTTTTTTGTACTTTTCAAACTGCACTAAATAAATTCGTAAACTGCACAAAGGTATCGATAGAAGAAAGCGTTGAATATTAGATAAAATGACAGCAAAAAAACAAAGCAAAGGAACGAAAAGCCTGCATTAGTTAAATAATAGTTATCATTTTAGTTTACGAATATGTTGCTGTGAATTTCAGCGCAAAAGCTGTGAATAAAATACCATTGGCTAACCCATTGCCATTAGTTAACTAATGACAGTGAATTTTGGCATGAATACTCTTCTTTTCAAATCGAAAAATCTTTTATAATCCATGTCGTATCTTACCCAACATAAGAATAATTCAGAATATAATATCAAAAGGCAGTTTTTTATTTCTATCTTAGTTTTTGTTTTTCAGTTGACTTTATCATTTTTTTTGTTTTTTTTTGTTCTACACAGTTTTTGCTTTTCCTAGCTGGTAGTTGATATCAATTTCCATATAAGATCAAAATAGGACACGCTTAAAACGAAATCTGTCCTATGACTTCAATTAATGTATTAAACACAAGCAATATTTTATATGTTTAAGAAGACATGTGTCAAATTGGCTGTGAAAAATTTAACAAGTCATATGTAAAATATATGTATGTATGTCACGTGTCAACATGTTACATACAAACATATACAAATGTAAAAATTATTTAATGTTATTACACGTGATTAAATTTATGAATTATATGTGAGCGTGTGTAATCGTGAGTTCAAATATACTAACTTGCATATCTCTAATTATAATTATCTTAAACAATAAATTAAATTCTCTATGACTACTTCTATTTACACATATTATATGCTCAGTTGTTTTTAATATGTAGTTGTACTTGCATTAATGAACTTTATTTTATAATTTTTTGTTTCTTTTCTTTAATACAGGACCAAGTTTTTGGGGCCTTATAAATCCACAATGGAACATGTGCAATAAAGGTAGACGACAGTCACCCATTGATGTAGTGCCAGATAAATTATTGTTTGATCCTTTCTTGCGGCCGCTGCACATAGATAAACACAAGGTAAGCGCTTCAACAAAAAATATAGAAAAGGATAAATAAAAAACACAAAAACAATTTTTTGCTAACAAAAGACAAAAATTGAATTGACAAACAAAACAAAAAACAAGGCATAAAGAGCAGAAAACTACTAAACAAATTAACAAGTAATACAAAAGTTTAAAATTCTATTTCTGTTTTATATTTTTTCTCTTTTCCTACAACCACCATATCCTCTATCTGTCTATGGCTGTGGGCTTGTTTCGATGTGTCTGTGTATTGTGTACTGTGTTATCATTAGGTTTCCGGTACACTACACAATACAGGTCAATCGCTTGTCTTTCGCGTTGACAAAGATACAAAGCAACATGTTAACATATCCGGTGGCCCTCTCGCGTACAAGTATCAATTCGAAGAGATATATATACACTATGGTACAGAGAATACCCGAGGATCTGAACATTACATACAGGGTTACAGTTTTCCTGGAGAGGTAAATTGTTTGAACAAAAAAAGCATTTTTAGTCCTGTATTGATAGAAACAAAAAAAAAAAATCTTATATTGTTTTAGATACAAATCTATGGCTTTAATAAGGAATTGTATCATAATATGTCCGAAGCTCAACATAAATCCCAGGGCATTGTTGGCCTCTCGCTTATGGTACAAATTGGTGAAACACCAAATCCTGAATTGCGCATCATAACAAGTACATTTAACAAGGTGCTATTTAGAGGTGAGTACAAAGTTTGCTGCAAAAACTTATTGATTATTCAGGTCAACTAGTTGCATTGTTAATCGACACTGAATGCTAGGGGCGAATATAAGAAGGCAGGTGATTAAAGGCACTTAAATGAGTGGCAGTTATAGGCAGGTGTCAAATATTATGATATTTACAAGTCTTTATACTTCCGGTCATTTAAAGATATACATATATATACACGTAATTGTATATTTTTAATATCACGACCTTATTTTTTTAGGCCACTAAACAGGAAAAATAAAAAAATAAACGTATACGTTTTAACAGTCATATAGTTTTTTTTTTCATATTTTAAATTAGGTAAAGTTTATAATGTTACAATTTCTGCTGTTTTTTTAATGTCGTTCCACCACAATGAAGAACAGCAACAACAACAACAACGTCAACATCAACATCCACATCATAATCATAAAAATTGTTCTGTTGTTGACGTCTTTGCCTACAAAACAGCTACATTTACGAGAATTTCCTTTTCCTTTCATACCGTTATTGTACAACTGCAACAATATTAACATGCACTGGTGCACGTTTACTACATTTAACAATGAACAAAAAGAAAACCTGCACCCAACTATCAAGCCCACCAACTGCAAAAAAATATTAGCAAAAAGAAAATAGTAAATGGCATAAAATTATGCATATTTTCTGTTTCCAGCCATTAAAGCCAATAAAAAATATTTTATAATATACAACATAACTAACACGTAATGTCAGGTTTCCCCCATTATATTATAAAACAAGTTTATTTTTTTAGTTAACCTTTCCTCCATCCGCCCTCTTTTCAACTTTTATTTTTATTTCCAACCATACTTTCACTTGTTCGGCAGGTTGGTATATATTAAGTGGAACTTTAGAGTAAGATTATATGGGGATTATTAAAGAGAAGGTATTTCAGCAAACAATTAGTGTTTTATAGAATTATTATTTTAAGAAAAAACTAAAAGTTCTACAATTAAAGGCTTTTTATGTTTCATTATCAGAATTATTATATAAAATTTATTTTTTACAATAAGTAATTTTGTTATTGGAAATACCGTATGAATCATTTTATAAGTTGTTATTTTAACTACACCTTCACTACAAGAAAAGATATAGTTCGAATATAAGTTGGATGATTCTATTTATAAAATATCAAAGTATTAGTTTCGTATATATTTTTGTCATAATATATATATATAAGTTTCTTTATAGTAAAAGCGAAATAAAGTTCGACGGAATGACCTGGTGAAATGAAATCTGCTTGAAATATTTTTTCTATAATAAAAATGTTTTGCAACAAAAATAAATAAAGTATGTCCAATAAAAAACATTAATGGAACTTAATACAAGAAAGTAGCATAATCAAATTGCGAAACTTAATTTAAAAATAAAATATATATTTTCATAAAAAGTTATAAAATTTTTTTCTTGTAAAAAACTAAACCCTATCTAGTGTTTCTCCTTTTGTTTATTAAAATTTTTAACTCTTGTAAATCTGAAAAACACCCATAAACAATTCGCAAAGGTGGCTTTATGGCCACATAAACATTTCAAGGAAAAATTTATCTCAAATCTTAAAAAAAAAAATGTAAAGCCAGTCAAGACCGAAGACATTTTAACTTATATATGGAATATATCGCGATAGAAAATGCAAAACGTCCTATCTTGCAAAAGATTTAAAATTGACATTTTTTATTATTTCTTGTCTGTTAGGTCAAAATACGTCATCTCATAAAACTTGAAAAATTTCCGACAATGGACAACGATTTTATTAACATAACAATAATGCCCTATCTATACAAATGCAATTTTTTTTAAATGCAAAAGGACCTAACTAACACTATGCTTGTATACGACAGTTTGTTTCAAACTTGGTAGCACTTTTTTGTTTTTTTGTTTCTCCTGTAAAATTTTTAAAATGCATTTTCTTTTTTTTTCGGCAAAGGGAATTATAAAGGAGCTAGTATTAATATCGGAGCATAAATTACAAAATTTTGGCATGGACATTTGTATTTATAAAAATAAAATTTTTTTTCAATTAAGTTACAGTGAGATCTTAGTTTTTTTTACAACTAAATAAAAAAAGTTTAATACGTATTTCTTTCATTAAAAAAAAATATATAAAAAATAGTTTACGTAAAATCCAAAAAAAAACATGTTCTGAAAGGTGTCTGGAAATGTTTCCCAAGGCGAAATACTTTAAAACAAAAAATATTTTCTTTACAAAAAAAGTTTGTTTTATATAATATTATATAAGTTTTTAACTATAATAGTTTTCTCGTTAAACAAACTGTTTTGGCTAAAAAGCTTCTCAATGAATAAATTTTTCTCATTTTAAACATATTCAAAGCCCATTAAACGTTTAGAGCAACACACACTTACATTTTTTGTCTTGCTTATTTAAATAGCTTTTTTTAATTTAAACTAATAGATCTTACTACAAAAGTTATTTGTTACTAAAAAGAGTTTTTACTTTACAAAGGGGGTTTTCACCTCAAAAAGTACAGTTTTATATAAAAGTTTCTTTGAATAAAAAGTTTTTAACAAGAAAGCTTTATCACAAAATCATCATATTAATGACTGCAAAATAAAGCCTTTTTAAAAAAGTATATTTTCACTAGATTTTTTAAATTTGTCGCTAAATGTTTTTTTGCAAAAATTTTCTACAAAGATAATATAAATAAGTTTAATGACCTGACAGCTTTTTTTATTAAAAATAATACAAATTGTTCTTTAAAAAATAAGACAAACACACTTTGTTTAAAAATTTTCGTTACTAAAATTACGCAACTTATTTTTAAAAAAATCTCTCTGTATAAAAAAAATTATTATTAAAAAAATATTTTAATCAATTCTAAGTTTTATTTAAATACATTCCATGTATTTTAGAATTATTTTGAAACACGTCCCCGGTTTTTGTAAACATATTGCCAAGACTTTGTTATTAAAAAAAATCCAAGCCAAATTGTCACTCAACTAACTTGTTTATCTGTAACAACTATAAATTTTCTCCTTAAGTACATCTCCGTTATATTCGTTATCATTACCCTCTTTTTTTTGTTGTTTTTGCACAAACCAACTTGGAGTCGTTGCTTGTTCTGGTTGTCTTCTACTGATGGTTAAAGTTTGTTGCTGTAAATAGTTTATGGCACTCGTAGTTGAAACTTTAAAATTATTTTATGCAACAGCCTCGTCGGCGTCTAACAATTGCCTCGTGCAGCCATTTGTATAGATTTTTTCAAGAAACAAAAACAGCGAATAAAAACAAGAAGTACAACAAAAAAATAAAATAAAAATTATTCAAACAGCAACGGAAATAGCGCGAAAATTTTAACCAATACTTAAAGTTTTCTGCAGACTTTTATTGGTTTCTAAGTTTACGGAAAAGTTAAAGGAAGTAGAAGCGACAATAAATATAAATAAGGAGGTGGAGAAAATATTTGCATAAATATTAGTTTATGAGTATTTAAAATAAAATAAAAAAAAAAAACGTGTGTATATATGTATTGTATACCTTTGAGAAAAATCATATATAAATATAAACTTTATATATGTACATATCTGATTGTTTACTAAAAAGACCCGAAACTTTAATTAAATATTTATATAATAATATTAACTTTTTTTTTTCTAGCTTTTTCAACGCCAATCAGACACTTGTCTGTCCGTGCTCTGCTGCCAAATACAGATCATTATATTACCTACGAAGGATCCACCACCCATCCCGGCTGCTGGGAAAGTACTGTCTGGATTATAGTTAATAAACCAATTTATATAACAAAACAAGAGGTAAGCAAACAAATATCTATTTAATCAACACTCATATATGAATGTAATGAAACTAAAATAAATATTTTATAAAAACGTTCTCCTTTTTTTGCAATATTAAATAAACATTTTTATTATAACAAGTAAGAGCGCTTTATTCAGCTCTGCCAAATCTTATATACCCTTCATCACGTGTATTTATGTAATGTATGGGTGAAGGTACGTATGTATTAACATTCTCAAAATGTATTTGAGGTCTTAAAAAACTAAATTTTTTTATGATATTTATTTTAGTCCATATAGGTTTTCACCCATATCTTTGCTAATTCTGGGCCAAACAGTAAAATTTTTTTCAAATTAACCAAAAAGGCATGTCTTACACACAAAAAATGTTTGCTTATATCACGTTAGTAGTCGGATTTGGATGATTTGCAATAGCAAGAATCTCGGGGAAATTTCTGATTGTTTGATACGGGTTCGTACGACATCGGGGGCTGAGAAAAATTGATTTGAGCAAACGGACAAACGGACATGACTAAATCGATTTCCCTATCTAAAAGGATTCAGACGGAATGACAAACTTATATATACCCTTGTCATCTGTGGTGAAGGGTATAAAAAGAAATGATAGACAATTTATAAAATGGGTAAAAATCAATTAGTGCGTAAAAATTGTATATTTTAACTATAAATATTCACATATGTATGTATATGTGTGTATTTGCACATAAATTTATATTTGTAGCTGAATTTTTTGTATTCTCGAATATATGTTTTTGTACACGTGTATGTACATATGTCTGAATTAAAAATATACCTACAGAAAATGTTAAATAATAAATATTTATTTAAAGCCTTATAGTATTAAAACCCAACCTGATGGATTTTGGTTGCAATTATTTGAGCATTTCAAATATATATTTGTTTAGAGTTAGTGTTGCCATTTAACCGAACCCATTTAATCTAACTAACACCACCTATAAAGGAAAAAAGTTAAGGATTTTTTTAAACCAAATTGTACATAAAATAAAAACAATTACATTATCAATTTGCATCAAAAGTTGTTTGTTAAAATTTATGTTTAAACAAAAAATAATTCTGTTAGCTTTAATTTAAAAATACTGTCGATAATATTATCTATATATACCATATACCAGATAAAAATTGTTTTAAAAAATGTATAGTTTTTTCCCTAAATAAACAAACATTTGTGTAACGTTTGTATATTACCTTATTGGTTCTTTTGTTTAAGCAAAATACTTTAGTTCACCATAGTTTTAGACCCACCAACTATTAGCAATTGGTTTCTGTATTCCTTTATGTAATAGCAGCCGTAATTGGTACAATTAATTCAAAAAGTCTTAAATTTCAATATCGAAACACTATTTCAGCTAAATATTACAATTTGTATGTGTCTATGGCAAAAATTATATCTGCACAAATTGACTTATGGAAAAATTACTAATATCAACAATATATTTTCCAATTTTAAAAATACACATCTCAATAGAAATACTAACCAGTTCTAACAACCGATACAACTTAAATCACAATAAAAAATATATTTTTTCATTTATAATAAAAAAATCCTTTTACTATAAAAAAAAATAAATAATATTTAAAAATTTCCTAAAAAATTATAAAACCAGAAAAAAGTTTTTTTTTATTATTGCCACAGAAATATACATACAACAACACAAATAAACATGCATTTAAAAATGCACTGTAATTAATAAATATTTACTGCATTTAAATGTTATAAAACAAACATAAAAATAATGAAAAAAGAAATTTCTTTAAAGTAAACCTACAAATAATATCGCACACCCAGTTTAAAAGTGACACAACTCGAAATTTTCATTTTTCGAGTTTAAATGCTTAAACTTTGCACAATACACTTGTTTATCTATAAGAAAAATTTCAGTGTATTTATTTGTTTTTAACTGTTGCCAAAAACCAGTTATGTCTTTCTTGATGTTTCAATTGGTAGAAAGTATAATTTGCAACTTCAAAAAGTGACTTATTTTTAGTTGTGTCAGAAAATATAATGGTAATAGATCCCTACGCTAAGTGCTAAATAGGTTTAATTCAATGGTCCAATGTTTTTGTTTTTAACTATTTTTATTTACGTCAAAAACAGTTTATTTCGATTTCTGAAAAGTTTAAAACTTTGAATTGTGTCACTTTTGAATTGGGTGTGCGATATGTAAAACAATTTAATTCACATGTGTAAATGAAAATAAAAAAAACATGTTTAAATTTAATTCCATAGTGAAAAATTATTGTATATGAAATTTCTTAAGAGAGGCTTTTTTAAAGATTTGTTTGATACAAATCAAGCCTCTTAATATTTTACATTCTTTTATAGAATGGTTTTTTGTCCCGACCACCTCGTTAACAAATAACACATCTAAATTTGGCATAACCCAGCTAAAGCTTAAGCATTACTGAGGATAACTCTGTAATACAAGAGAAATGAAATTTCATCATCGTTTTTAAAAACTTATATGACAAAATTCCCTTTCAGCATATTGCTTAAAAGGTGGGTAGGCACTTAACTTCCCAGGAACTAATTTCCAAATAGTTCCCACTATAAAAAAAAATTGAATAAAAACTAAACTGAAAAAAACGAAAAATAAAATTTCAATTTAAACTTTAATTAACTATAGTAAATACCCCAGTGTTAAGCAAAAATATTTCTAAATAAAAAAGCAAAAATACATAAAATAAGTATATAAGTGGCGTGCAAATGTGGTTACAATTAAAATTAAATCCTTGTTAACCAAAGTGATTCAACAAATGTGCACTTATATGTGTATCTCTCAAAGAGAGTGTTTTTTATTTAATTTAAAGCAGTTTTTTTTCTTTGCCCATAATTGTTATGATTGTTTTTTGTTTGCGTAATTCAACATGATTACGTGTTAAGTAGGGATAATTTGTTATTTATAATTGTTGCAAAAGTAATTATCAGAAAAAATATGCACAAATAAAACAATTATATATAATGATTTATGAACGCTTAAATCAGATACATATAAAATTGAAAAAAATTTGTTTAATAAAAATTTATTAATTTTTATAATTTTTCTTTTATGATTTATTGAATTAATAATCAATAATTTTAATATTTTTTGCTTCATCTTTACAGCTCTACCAGCTGAGACGGCTAATGCAGGGCTCAGAAAATACACCAAAAGCTCCTTTAGGCAATAATGCACGTCCAGTGCAAAATTTACATCACAGAACTGTTAGAACTAATATAGATTTTAAGAAAACTAAGGTGAGTTGAAAATTATTTTAAAAAAAGTGTATGAATCAAATATCTTATAAATAAGTACTAAATCCATGTTGTTGTTAAAAAATGTTAAAACCGAAATAAAACATAGAATTTTTATATGTAATTAGAACGCTTTTTATTATGTCATTAAGAAGACTTGTTTTTCAAAGATGTTTGGTATTTCATTACGATATATTGAATTGCTGGAACAATATATATATCGTGCTTCTTCACATTCTTGCAAAATGTTTTCTTATATGGTCTTATATAACAGCTAGGCTTATTGCAAAATTTGTAAGACAGATTTTTATTCTTATGAAACTTTTTTGTAGAAATTTGGTTTCAGTAAAAAAATTTTATTAAAAATTTAATATAAACTAATAATACATTAAACTGTAATTTTTCAAAATGACATCTTCATGATGAATTTTTTAAAAATAATTTTTTTTTTAAATATTTTTATATTATAAAAAGTGTTAATTGCTTGTTTTAACATTTAATATTTTTTTAACCAACTCCACATTAACCTTGTATATAACATATACATACATATGTATAGTACAAAGACCAAATATTTGCTATTTAATATTCATTATAATGTATTTAAATGTTTTTTTTACAATTTTTTTCTCATCCTGTTTTAATAAATAGTTGCTTGTTTTTTAATTTGCAGAATCAAATTGCTTGTCCTTCCATGTACAAGGATATGTATTATAGGGCGAATCGTTGGTCACCTGACACAGGACTATTGATTCGTTGACCCATTATGGAGAAAAGTCGACACATTAATAGTGAAAACAATTATGATAATGATGATGATGATGGGGATGGGAATGTAAGGACATCGACAAGAACAACAAAAAATAAAATTAAAAATACGAAATTAAAATTGACTACAATTACACAACAGTACAATGATAATGATGATATTGGATCGGGAAACGGTAGTCTTTTGATATTAGCTGCAGCGGTAGCAACAGCACTAACAACTAAAACAACAACAACAGGCAAAACGGATGTTAAATTTCAATTTAATTTACCATTATATTTTCCGGTTAAAAACAACAACAAATATAATTATGTCAACAATAATTATGATGATGAGGACGACGCTGGTGATAATGACGACATTACTGCTAATGATGGTGATGATGATGAGGTGGTTCATGTTGCTGATGACAGTAAGTATGAAAAGGTTGACCATGGTGTTGATAATGGTATTAAATTTAATAATAATTATAATCATTATACTACCATAGAATCAGGTCTTTTATACAAGTATTAAACAAGCAAAAGAGAATAAATATTCAAAATTAAAAATAGAAACAATATTAAAACATTTTATTTACAATTAATTTCTTTGTATTAAATTCAAACTTTTTTAATTGCTTTGTGGGATATTTCATATAAAATTAAATATAAATTAAAGATCAATTATAAGGAGTATTCTTTCGAATGGCAATATCCAAATTGTGGTTTTCGAAACTCGTTTTTCAATATTTATATTGAATTTTTATAAATTTTTTAGAAATTATATTAATTATTTTCTTAAAACTACACTGTTTATAGAGAGATAAGGAATCTATATTGTTATATTTTAAGCATTTTCTCTACATATAAGAGATGTATTGTTAGTTTCTTATAAACCAGAATTTATTTCAGTAAATTTTTGTTAGCAACGAATTTTTTGAAACCTTCCATACTTATCTTAAAAACGTTTCTTCAAAAAAGGATTTTCCAGAAAAATTAAAAAAAAACTTTCGTTAAATCAAAAAAAAATATTTAAAATTTTTCTGTGCAAAATAAACGTTTGTAAAAAAATTTCAAACTAAACCTTCCTTGAATTTTTTTAAAAGATATTTTAAACATTGGTTTTACTTCCATATTAAAGCAATTTCTTTTTTAAACATATTAATAATACAAATTGTTAATAAATACAAAACAAAACAAAAAACGAACAAAAAAACTGGATGGGTGGACAATAACTTAAAAAATAACTATTAAAAAATACGCATACACATGATTTATATTAAAACATAAAAAAAATAATAAGAAGAAGAAGAAAAAAATTGCTATAAATAAATTTATTAAAGGAAACAAAGCAAAAAATAATATATAGTAACATTATACAGACATTAATTAAAAAATAAACTAAATGAATAACTACCTACAAACTAACCACATACATATATGTATATGTATTTATAGTATATACACTAGGGATTTAATGTTAAAAAAATAAAAATAAAACACATTTACTCAATCAAAGGATTAATGAAAAAATATAAAATATATCTAAAATATTTATTTAATTTTTTCCTTTTTTTTAACAAACCGACTTTAAATTATTTATTTGATTCCTAATTTAACTAATCAAATGAAATGCATTTAATAAATTTACATTTACATTTTATATGTTTGTATATTTATCAATTTGTCTTTTAAATGTATCATTGTAACAGTAAACTCTTTTATATATTTTTATGCGTTTGTATATGAATAATTGTTAATTTATTAAATATGGAACAATTAACTCTTTTGTACTGGTTTTTAGCTTTAAAAACAATAGTTTGATGTTTTTATTAGTGTACGTGTGTGTGTGTGTGTGTGTATTTAGGTAAAAATATTATAAAACGACATATTAAAGAATTTAAAAAAATGTTTATAAATTTCAAATTATTTTTCATGTGTTATACATGTCGTATAATTAATATTTATGTTTCAGTGTTACCAAATACTACGTATACGCCTATATGAGGGATTAAAACAATGAAGTTTTGTATTTAAAGATTTGGTTTGTCAATAACATGTGTCTTCTCAGAGACAGCTTTGATTCCCGGAACAGCGGGATTTCTTTTCTAAGAGGCAAGTCGACTTCGTCAAATCTGAATTTGATATTTTTTCACACAAAAACAAATGTTTATTGTTACACAGAACAAAACAATCCATATTCTTTAGTATAGTCGCCTTGCAATTACTGATAAATTGTTGAAGCAGAAGACATGTTTAATCAAATATCAAAGACTGTAATATAAAAAAAAACATTTCAGTTAAGAAGCCTCTTTATTATAAAGTTAAAAAATGACGAATACAGGTTAACCCTTTTTATACATTAAAGAGATAACAAATTTTTTATTTAACAAAAATAAATTTTCAGTTTATCTGCAACAAGTTTCTGCATTAAAAGAATTTTAATATTTTAAACTGAATTGAATAACTATTTTCCCTTTAAATTTTAAAATATGCCGCAAGTCAAGACATTGCCTTTTCTGGAGAAGAGATTCTTTAATTTGTTCACAGATTTAATTCTACGGCAAATAGAAAATCTTCAAATACTAACACGTTTAAGCAAAATTGTATATTAAAAAACAAACAAATTGTCACAGCAGTTTAAAATTTATATTTTTATTGCAGCAGCGACCTCCCGTGAAAACCTTGAAATGAACAATTTATTTTAAAAATATAAAGAACTTTAAAAAAAAATAAATTTTAAAAATTGTATTGAAAAATGTAAGAACGTTATAGCCTTTTTAAGCTTCATGATATTTAAAATTGTTTGTGCGCAATTTATGTTAAAAAGGCCCATGTTTCAAACTTAAATAAAGAGTTTGTGTAAATAGATAACTGACTAATAATAATAATAAGTAACTTTTTAATTAGGGTCTTAGATATAGAAAATGTGCATTTTATTAAAACTTAAACACCATTCTCATTTTTATATCATTGTCATACATTTTCGCTACAAATGTTTAGGAAACACAGAACACACTCGAACTTCAGGTTTGACTTTGCTGCAAATTTTTAATATCGGTAAAGATGCATAGGACATGCATATTAATACAATAAGAGATCTAATCACAGCAATTTCGCAAATGTAAAAAGTTAAGAAAATACATTATTTTAAAAACAACATTTTTTAAAAAGTTTCTACAAATAAATTATTAACGGCATGTGTGTTTCTATTTAAACTAATCAAAATTGCATTTAAGTAAGAAACTTATGTAATAAAATTTAGAAGAATAATAAAAATTTGAATGGAAAATTTCTTCAAACTTTTTTAAGTTTAAAGTTTTCTTGGAACTGTTTGTAATTTTGAAAGCATTTAAAAAAAGGGGTTTTCTTACTTATATTGAAACAACATAGATTATTCCCAAAATAATTGGTAAAAACCCCCTCTTCTAATGTCTGCATACAATATTTACGCCTCTTTTGGTTACAACGAAAACCACCTTAGAACAAATCCATCAAAGAAAAATAAATAAATAACTTTATTTTAGAGTAACAATACCCATAACACGTTATTAAAAAATATATAATCAAATAAGCAATTTCATAAGAAACCATTTCTTTACAAAAATAATATCTTTGACTATAATTATATCTACATACATACAAACACACATACACACACACACTCATTCTTATACACCACAAATAGTTGACATTAAAATGTCCAAACACAAATCAAACTCAATTGTAAATTATTACTTGTTAACAAAGTACATACGAATTATAACCCATATTTAAAATACTGCTACATATAAATAAATAATTCTCCACACTAGTAAGAAACTACCAATCAATTATTGTAATAAATTAATAATTTCCTAATATTCAAAATAATCATTAAAAAAAATAGTGGAAAATAACTAAAAACTTACTCAACCCAACCCCTTTGTATTCATACACTTGCAATTAAGTTGACTATAAGTTATTAAACATAAAAAAATTAATATATAAAAGTATTGGTAGTACCACGCTAAGCTAAAGTGAAGTATATTTAAATAAAAATGGTTAGTTAAAATAGTTAATTGTGCAATTATAATTTTATATAAAAATAAAATCATTCAAAGAAATTAGGTGCATTAAAATTATGTTTAAAATTAAGTAAAAATTGCTTATAACTAAAAAAAGAAAATTAATCAAATGTAGACACTTGTATATAAATATAATCTATTTTGAATTTATAGTTATATAATATTAAGTTAAAAACAAATTATAAATAGATAATTCTATACATATACATAAAAATTAATTGATAACTGAAAGTATTATAAAAAATTTAGAGTTAAAAAACTAATTATATGTTGTATATGAAACAAGAAAAAAATGTTAAATTATAGAAAATATAATAATTTAAAAGACGCTGAAATTAAATAAAATGCATAAAAACGAAAAAAAAACTAAAAATATATACAAAAACAACATAAATAAATTGTTTTATTTTCAATTCATGAGCCGTCATAAGTCGACGAATATGGCAGCGGCCACAATAATAAAAAATTTTGGTCCGCGAGCAGACTTAAGGTTTGTTAGTTTTTATAACTGAAAATGTACCCAGCAAAAACTGGGTAATGAATTGGTCTTACTTAAAAGCATACATTTCAAGGAGCAAAATATATTATCTGCATTACTTAGAAGTAGTTTTCTAATAACAAGATTATATTGTGAAACGTAATAATTTATTTGTCCGATATCTAAAAAGAAATAAAAGCTGCATACACTTTATCTGAAACAAATTGTTAGGAGCCACATAAATTAGTTATTATAATTCTCATTTAGGTTAACAGTTTAAGAAATTCTATTTTCGACGAATGTTTATAAGGTTCATGACAGTTTTCAAACCGACTCTAAACCTCAGTTTTGTTCTAAGGAAGCCGAATATAACACCTTATTGATAATGAGTTCTGCATGTTTATACAATCAATTGGATATTTTACTTATTAAAAGCAAGTAATTATGTAATATTTTAAAAGTAATGGTTTATTCAATTCGTTATATGCAATTAAGAGGACTGCTTTATTCATAATTAGTAAACAGTTACCTAATGACATGAAAGATATGTCTTAACAAAATCAAAATTGTAAGCGGGCGGGGTAAATACTTGCCTCCAATGACATCGCCGTGTTAAAGTAATGGATTAAAATGCCAAAAGATAAGTAACGCAACCACTGTATTTTTATGATTTTAACACACTACAAAGCAATGCAAGTTAATGCTGGGTACATATCTTTTAAGCCTTTAGGGATACTCCAAGCAACAGTCCTTATTAATTCAAATTTATAATAAATAAAAAATATAATAAAGATTTTTTTTAAATATGAAAAATTAAAGTAATTATAATTTTCATATTTCCTATAATCATTTGACGATGTCCTTTAATTGCCCAAATATTTTTGAATAACTAGCTTGAACTTCTGCCTTAACATTGGGCCACTCGTGAAAAAAAATCATCAAATTTTGTATACAATAAATATCTTCTTTAAGTGACTAAATGGAAAGTTTCATCGTGCTTTTGAAATTATATAGTTCCTCGAAGACTTTTTAGCTCCCACTATTCCACCAGCATACTTGGTTGCTGCAGAATTTCGTGTGGATTTTTTTCCAAGTTTTGTTATTTAATTTGTCTCTAAAACAGTTTTACCAAATTGATCTCTATTAATTTATCCTAGCTAATCCAGCAAATGTACAAAGTTTATAACGCTTTAATTGGTTTTTTTTTTCTTAAACTTTAAATATTTCCTTTAAGAACGTTTTAGTTTTGAAAGTTGTTAAACGGTCGTGGTGTTAGGGTCATAATTACCCGCTTTTAAACTTGTCGTATTGCAGCACGTGTAAGTCGCAATACAATCGCTGTTCGACTGATTCAAAAATGAAAACATTTAGAAAAGTTCAATATCTACAGCGCAGAAGTGCAGTTATTACACCACATGAAATTCAAAAAGTGAAAGGTAACATTGATCCCATGACACCATCCGGTGTCATTCCAATTAAAACATGGATTCCATGAAATCCTGTTGTTATAAAAAATGTTGATCCATAAATAGAATCTGCAATTGTAAATGGTGCTTCAAGATATTCATAAGTTTGTAAAATTGTTAAGTAAATTCCTAAAATTACTGTAAAAAATAGTCTTTGAGTTGTTTGTGACCCTAACTAACCCTAGTTAGATAATGTTATATTAGAATTCTTTAACAAATTTTTTTTAGTTATAATAAAATCAAGTTTAGTTATTTGCCGTTGAAACAATGTGAATTCTAAGGTGTCATTTTCTTTTCTAATATCTAAGTTTTAGTTTTATGAAAACATTTTAGAATTTTTAAACAAATTTTTTTTACTGTTCGTCCTACAATGGCATTTAAGAGAATTTCGCCACCTAGTAAAATTTATTGTTAAATTTTTAATATCGACATTTTGCCTGCAAAAGGGTTATGTGTGTTTTTAAAGTTTTTAAACCGTCAAAATTCAGTTATTTTCAATATGAAAACACAATTTTTTTTACATAAAATCGTTTATGAAAACATTAGAATCAAACAAATATTTGATATTGGAAAAAAAATCTGAAACAATAAAGAGTTTTTTCTATGTCGAGTGAAAGATAAATTTTTACTTAATATTGCAATTTAAAAAATTGTAATTATAGACAACAACTCATTACTATGTGAGCATCAGTGTGTTTGTAATCATTTACGGAGGCGGATGTGGAATATATTAAATACCTTTTTATATCAAACAGGAAAAAAAATATTTTTGGACTTTTAAATAAAAAAAAACACGCAAACACCAACACAATTATTAATGGTTTTCATTTCCGTTAAAATGCGTTTTTAATTAACGAAAATTATTTTGTACTTTAATCAGCCAAACAAACATTCAACTTTAGTTGAATTTGCATTTCACGAACACTAAAAAAACAGTATTTGTGTTTGTTTAAGTATTTAAATATGCAATTTTAATTTCCGTCTTTCTTTTGAACAACAATGAAAAAAGTAAATTTCAAACAAATAAATATTTTAAATTTTACCAATTGACTGGAGACTGACAGGGAGGTTAATGAATTGAAACAACACATACATATATTGATTAATTCAAAATTAAACTAATTTAAATTTAATTAAGCTTTAAATAAATTACAAGGGCACTATTGTCTTTAAACTTAATGACAGAAAAAACAGGCAAACATCTAAATCACAGCAACAAATTTATGTACAAACACTCATACATACATACATGCATTTATTTAGTGCTTAAAATAACATTTATATTTGGAATTAAGATTTTAAGTGAATTTGTTTGTAAGCCTTTTCCAAACACTTACATACATATATTATTTTCAATACAGTGAATAATACTTTATTTAGCTCATTTTTGTGTTCGTAATAAATTTGTATGGAGAGTACAAACTTTTGTTAATGATTTTTATTTAAACCTCAAATTCATAGTAATTAAATTTTAAATCTTTGTACAAGACCAATGTGGCTGAAATAACTAATTACTACTAAACGTCTTACAACCACATCAGACAATATTTTTCGAAATATTTTGTACAACCGCCTGTAATCGTGGGTGTGCACATGCATATGTAAAATGTATGTTTGTGTGCTATATTAGAGTTCAGTACACCAGCACTCGTAAAACTGCAGCGTAAATAAATTCTACTCCTGCCTTAAATTTTCTGTTAACCAATCAATTTTCCCATTGAATAAATTCTATTGTTGTATAATCAAATAAAATTGGGTAAAAATTTAAATGAAAATTCATGTGCGAATTAAGCGTATTATGACCAACTGCCTCGATACTTCAGTGAGTTTGTCAATAAAAAAAAATTTTATGAATTGTTGCAATGTTTAACTACCATTTTTAGTATTAATTGCAACGAACATGAAATATTGTTAGGCATATAATTACGTACATATAAGTACGTAATTAGCTGTCTGTACTTAACAATATACAATAGAATCTAAATGGAAGGATAATAATTGACAGAAATCTTCTCAAAACACTAATAATGTTTAGAAATTAAAAACGAAATAACAAAGTCGTATACCAGAGATATATAACGTTTGATTGCAAAAAACTTCATATGTAAAAAATATTCAAAAATCATACCATTCAGTGCAATAATTTTAAATCATTAAAAAATTGGTGTTTGCTGATACAATCTTAGTTTTATTATCAGTTGCCTAACATTGATTTGTATAAAAATAAAAATAAAAATTACGAGCGTGAAAAAGAGGAAGAACGAGAAAGAGAGAGAGATTAAATTCAGTGCTAACGGCAATACAATCCCAGCAAAAACTCAATAACATAGTTTTCAATGAGTATTAAATACCGTCTGCATTACTTAGAAGAAGATTTATTATAACAAGTTTATATGGTGAAACGTAATAAATAATTCATGAGATATCTAAAAAGAAATAAATGCAGCACTTTGGCATCTTAAATTAATTTTTATGCTTCTCATTTGGGTTAACATACTTTAAATATAAGTAATGATATTTTCGACGGATATTTATCAACTTCCTGACGGTTTTGAAACCGACTCTAAATGTTTTTTCTAAGTGTTTCTGTAAAACGTAAAATACAGAAGAAACAAACCTCAGTTTTGTCCTTAGGAAGGCGAATATAATACCTTATTAGTAATGAGTTCTGTAGTTTAAACAATCGCTGTAACCGTGTAAGATAACGAAACTTCATATGTATGTTTAAATGGTGTATTATGTAATGTTTGAGACACTTACTGAAAATACTCTGTAAGCAGTAAATAAATTCTTTATTTTAAAATGACTATCATCAAAGATTTTACAAATTATCCCAAAAGGTAAATATTTATAATGATAAGAATATGTAAATAATTTCTTCATCTCTTTTTAATGAAGAAAATTTGTGACACTTAAATAATTTTTCCAAATTGACCCGACACAATCAATACGTATATTTAAATAAATTTTTTAAAATTTGTTCAGTGGAAACACAACAAAATAAATAGTTATTTTCGTACGAAATATTTTCTCATACCATAGTCAAAAAAAAAATCTTTTAAGACCTTAAAACATTTTTTTATAAACAGCAACAACTCTGTAAGTCACATCAACAAAAGTTCTATAAGAATTGGCAGTCTATAATGTTATAATTATTTTGTTTAAAATTCAAACCTTATAATGTCAAACTACCTAAGTGCGTGAACGATGCTTAAATTTAAAATATATTGTCTTATGACCAATCTCCCATAAAATGCATATTCTTAAGCAATTACTAGAAAACATCGAAAAGCAAACCACTAAGAACAAGGGTTTTGAAAGTAATTATGCTTAATTATGCTGGTTTAGCTTAAGTTGGTTACAAACAGCAGCTTAGAAATATTTATGTGCTTTTTGTAAAATTGCATTTTAATAAAGTTTTGCCTAAATTTACATTTCTTTTTTGACCCTTAAATTTTAAATATTTTTTTAATAAAAAAGTATTTGTGAAAAAGTTTAAAGCTCATTTCTAAAAACAGTATAAACAAAGCAAATTTTTTATGTAAACTTAAGAAGAATTAAAAAAAAACATTAATTTACAAGTTTAATTAATAGCTTAAGATATAGAAAATTGACTAGATATCTGAGTTTTTGGGTATCAGTGTAACATTGTCCATAGAAAATAATAGCAAAAATATTTTTTTAATAGCCTTTTTTAACATCAACTATAAGAACTTCTAATGAAATTGTTGGTCACATAATAAATCCATTACCATTTTGAAAATTTAAACTTAGTTGTATAAAAAAAAAACAAATACAAAAAATGTATTTACATTATTGTAGTTTCTAGGGATTCGTTTACTTTTTCGACGAATACAAATACAAACAAAAACATTGAATTGTTTTTAATTTTAGCACTGAATCATTTACTGACAGACACAAACACGTTAGAAAGCAGTGATGCAGTCTATGGTCTAAAAATTTAACTTTAAATTAAGAATACATATGTACATAAGTATATATATTTCAATGAATTTTCAACACCATCATGTGTGAATATTGGGACTAAAAAAATTACAAAAATTTGTTGATCATCAAATGTAAAAATACAAAAGTAAATAAAAAAACAGAAATGTGTCGAAAATTGTATATATACGAATACGACTTCCAGGAATTTATCACGTAATGAAGAAAATCTTCGATATTAATTATATTTCAGAAAATATCCTTTTAAGAAAATATATATATTATTAAAACTAAAGGTTTTGCTGGGAATACAACCACACACACGCCTGCAAAAACGTACATATGTATGTATGTATAACAGCAAATAATAATATTCGTATGTACATATGTACATATGTATATGTCCTTAAATCTATGTACATATGTATGTATGAATACAAATTTATCTGCTACTTTTTTTTTAAATCGCATGCATCTGCATGTGTTTATAGTATTTGAAACCAACTTAACTCAGACATGCAACAAAATAAATTGAGTATGTAAATGTGAATGTAATATATGAAAATGTGTTTTTAAATTTGTAGTTTTTTTTTTAACGTTTGATTTAAAGTTTAGAATCAAAATATTGAAAACAAAACAAAATAAAATATAAAAAATAAAAAAAAATATTATTGTTTCAAAACAAAGTATTTAAATAAACGTTAAATGAAATATTTATGTTGCAACAAAATAAACTTGCAACAGCAACTAAAAACCAAAATAAATAGTATTTTTATATTAAATTATTAAGGAATTTAGTTTTTAGTTTTTTGTGACACATACATACGAATGTTCTATAAATAATGAATTTATAAAAAATATTTTAAATATATCAAAAACTGTATGAAAAATCTATATATATATATAAATGAAATGGTCCATGTATGTAACAGAGACGGTTTGTATTTAAAAAATGAGGGGAGGTAGCACCTCCCATACATTTTATTTCATATCTTAAAATCAATGGTCTTCAAATGTTGTAGGATTAACTATAATATAATTTTTCTTATTCGATACGATTTATTTTAATGTCGTTTTCGAAGCAGGGGGTGCGTCAATGTACATGCAAAAAATATATTGTTTAAAATATTTAATAATCTATAATAGCTGTCGTCTTAAACTTAGCGTAACTCTCTTTAATATCTGTAAGCGTGTTTAAGCAAAAACCGACAAAAACATATAAGGTGGCGGTGGCACCTACTATACAGCTTAAATAAATTATAAATAAATTATATTGAGATCTGTTATATATTTGTATCGAAACTTTGTACCATTAGCTATAATATAACTTTCCTTAATCAAGCAAAAATTGCGCCTTGATCGGAGCAGGGTTGTTGCACCGCCCTTGAAAAAAAAAATACATAAATTGAGATATTAAGGAGTCGGATATCTTGGAATTTATGAACGAATTCGCTAAAAAGATTACTTTATTTCAAAACAAGTAAGAGCGCTATATTTGTCTGGGCCAAATCTTATGTACCCTTCACCATATGGGTGAATATATTTTTTTAAATATATCTGTAGTCTATCTAAAGGCTGCAAAACAATAGTTTTTTTGTGTAGAAAAAAAAACTTTAAAAAAAACGAGTTAGCCGTGTTTTTTTACTTATTTCTCAACCGGTTATTGATGGATCTTGCCATTTTTCAATACCGATTTTGTCGAAAGTATTTCCAAAAATTTGATACCACAAACAACCCTGGAAGATATGAAAACTTGATTTCAACCAACACACGGAAAGATGGATAGACAGACAGACGGACATGGCAAAATCGACTTCCCTATCTATAAGGACCCCGAATATATATATATACTTTATAGAGTCGTAAATGAATATTGAAGAAATGGAAACGAAATGACATATATATACATAAATATATATATACCCTTACCACATGCTACAAGTTACCTTGGCTACTAACTATTTTTTAGTTAGTAAATAACTTCCGTGGAAAGCCACGGCGCTCTGCTAGTAAATAATAAAAAGAAAATTTACCATTTCATTACATAGGCTGAAAGTATAAAATACATTCAATATAAAAGATATATTTTTTTGAGAAAAAATTTTAGGCTATTTTTTAAATTAAGTGTTTTTAAAAGGAGGGTTTTTCAAAAAGGAAAATTTCTCTAAATTTCTAAAAATGATTTCTCGAAATTTGTAAAAAAGTTTTGAATTATTTAATTTAATTATGTATTTGTTTCTAGTTTTAGTGTTTGCAAACATCAACTTTAAAGTATATTTTTGTAAAAATATCCCTTTTGTGAAAGTGTTTGGTACTTAAATTATAATCTAGATTCTAGAAAACCATATGCTTTCTCTTTTCCATTTTTGGAAGCTTATATTTTTAAAAAAAAGTGTATTTTATCCATCAGCTTTTATTTGTTTTAGAAACCACTTTTTTCGCATATAACAATTTAAAAAAACATTGTATATTATTGAGGGTAATCGGTTTTTGCTCCGGCTTAGTCACACCTTCGAAAAGATTAAGCTTATAATAGAATAGAATTGTGACAAAAAATCACCGTCAAATTTCACCTTTCTCCGCGTTTATATAAGGGATATTTTTTCATAAAATGCCCTTAAAAGGCACATTTTAAAAACGGGACTAAGTATAAAAATGTCTTATAAAATTTGAAAAAAAAATTTTTTAATTAAAACGGAATTTATCAAAATTTCTGCAAACAAATATGTATTGATTGTTTTCCATAAATTATGAAAATTTATTAAAAACGTATTTAAATCTAAGTGTGTACAATACGCTACACTTTATTTTACTTAACTGCATATAAGTAACATAAGTCTTATGTTAGTTTATGTTTTTATTTTATCACTCACACAAAAACACCTGAAATGTTTAAAATTTAAACTTTATGTAAAGAATTCTTTATGCCCATTACTAATACGCCTACATTTTAAATTCCATGACTTATTAAGCCAAGAGTACCATAAGACATTAGAACTCGTTGAAAAACCATTTATATTTAACTTATTTATAACAACTAACACCCACTAAAATACTTGTCTCTACCAGCTTTTACTTTTTTTTCATTACTTTCTGACCTCTACTGAAAAAGCAAAAAAATAAAAAGAATCAAAAACTTTAAAAAACCAAAATACCGAAAATCCTCTTTTCATGTTGTAAACGCCTTAAAATTGTTGTATTGCCCGAAAATGAATTAAAATTGTAAATAAAATATATAGTTTCTGTCTTTGCCCTAAATACTGCAAAAATAAATTGTTACAAGTACGGACATCCATTCATGCATTCACAAAAACTTGTTGTAAATGCATTTGTTGGTGTTGGTGTTTGTGTATGTTCAGCAATAACAGAAACAGAATCTGTTGGTCATAGTTTATTTATGTTTTACTAAATGTACAATTTATGCTTATTTTTGTACAATTTGGCAACAGTTAAACCACATTTTAGCCCTATCACAGTATGAAAAAAAAACCCCCAACAAAATTTGGATAAAAAAATATTCGAAAAAAATTAAAAATGAAACATATAGTTAAAAGGGCAGCAGAATTTTATTAAATTTTTTTAATATAAATGTACAGTGCACTCCCAATAAAAGCAACACTAATTCAATAACCACTGTTCAACTTCGAACAGAATTAAAAAATAAATATATATGAAAGAAAGATTTGACAACTTTATGTATGGGAAATCCCTTTTATATACAAATAAAAGAAAATCAATAAAATCTAGTTAAGGGAAAAGCTAAGATCAAGAAACTTTTCTAAAAGCACGTTCAAAATAAATTCTTCCTTCTTTCTTAAGCGAGAAACGAAAATAATTAATAAAATTGTGTTAAGTTTTTTATATTAGTTAATGGTATTGCGAGTTCATTGTTTATGTAAATAGTAAAGGTGGCAATAATCCAATACTGCTGTTAGAATATAAATAGTTACTTATTTAAAAGAACGCTGTTATAAACTTTTTTCCCTAAGAATTTGTCATATAACTTAAAATTTTTGCAGCGAAATATGCTCACCTTCTCTTCCTTTAACTCTAATTAAACAAAAAACCATTTAAAATATATTTAAATTTTTATTAAATAATTATTATAACCATATGACCAATACTGTATACATATGCAATAAATACAAACATTTTATTTTATATACACACATACATATATTTATTCTAATACCACTCATTTATACGCAGGCTTCGTGTAAATGTTAAAAAAGTTTTTGTTGCTTTATAAAGCTTTACAACCAGCTGTAACTAGGTTTTATAGTATTTTATACTTTCTTTTATTTGTTTGACCATCTTTTCGCAAAAGTCAAGTAGATTTTTCGGTCACGTAATTTAAATAGAGTCATTAAAATTACAATTCTCCATTTTTATAATAAAAAAACCCAAAATTGAGTAAATGAAATGCATACAAGTTTGCTAATATAACACAAGCCAGCGTGCATACCAATCCCAGTAAATATAAAGTTGTATTCATAATTGGGCATACAAATGCGAACAAAATTTAAAACGTCGCAAAATGTAATGTGGGGAAAGGGTTAAGACAATAAATAAAACCTTACAGCCTGGCCCACAAAATGCGAACGATATTTTCTTTC
>NDXZ01069373.1:0-13387 GCA_003055125.1 Paykullia maculata | reverse complement strand
CGGACGCGTTATTGGTATCAAACAATCAAAAATTAGGCATGCTTTTTAAGAATTAAAAAAAATTTTTTTCGAGATATAAGAAAAAAAAATTTTTTTTTCGAGATATCGGCAAAAAAAATGTTTTTTTTTTCGTAATTACACGTAGTGAAGGGTATATAAGATTTAGCATAGCCAAATATAGCGCTCTTACTTGTTTTAAATTTAAATTACATAGGACGACAAAATTTCCAGATTTTTGTATTTGTATGAGCTGCGCTGAAACCGAATCTGACCGCAAAACATTGTTTTTCGCTAAATTTTGCCTTTATTTTATAGTTTAATGAAAAATTAAAAAAAAAATCATAATATGAAAAATATATTAACAAAATGTTTATAAAGTAAATTTTTTGCAATTATTCTATATTCCTCGGAACTTGTCAGAGACGAAATCTCAAAGAATAGAAGAGATATCTATACAATTCAAAATGCATTAAGAAAAAGTATGATTACAAGATTCAAGATGTAAAATAAGGGCGAAATATAGCGAAAATCCGGTTTTGTTTAACTTTAGATTAAGATATCTCAAAAAAGAAACTAGATATAACAAAGCCATTATGTAAGTCTTTAAGGCGACATAACAAATTTAAAAAAAAAACGCTGATATAACATCTCGAATATAGTTTGTTATAATATCTCGACAATCTGACGTGTTAAAGGAATTCTGAGGCAAGATTGTATTGGCCGCTGGATTCAAAACTTGTTGACCTGTGTTATGTTTAAAATACAAAGAACACGCCTGGGTTTCTTTTGGGAATTTTTAAATTATTTTTGAATATCTAAAATTGCACGTATTAATATATTTTTAGAAAACTATTTGCATAAATTTTGATAATGCGTTGATATGAATTGTAAGAGACTTGCTTTTGGAAACCCTGTGTTTGCATAAAAATATATGCTTTATAAAAAAATGTGTTGCGTATGTATGCTTGTTGTACCCTGTAAGGAAAATGGGTTTTAAAAGTAAATGTATTTTTTTAAAGGATTTTCATTGAAATTTTATTGATTTATAAGGCTATTTTATGTACAATTTAAGCTTTATTTATGTGTGTAAACTGAAGCTACTTAAACATACATACGAATTTTTGCTTACAAAACATATACATATATACATACATATACATTGGTACATACATGTGTATATAGTTAAGGTATTTAAATTTATTTGTTTTTTTTATATGTAGGTAATTACATATGTACATATATTCAAGCAGTTGTAATAATGTAAGTAATTTTTTAAATAAAGTAGCAGTTTTTAGTTTATTTTGTTTTTGTTAAAAAAAAAAAACACTTTTTTATGTCTAAAAATATTGAAATTTAGAGTGATTTTGAAAACAATGAAAATTGTAAAAGCATGAACAACGGTTGTTGCAAACAAAATGTTGATATTTTTAGTTGTTGTAGTTGTTGCCTTCTGTGTCCATAGAGAAAAACATACCACTAATTGTTGTATTATTACAATCTATTCATTATGTAAAAACATATCCATTGTCTTTAAACCTTTTATTATTTTAGCCATCAAACGGAATTTTTATTCAACAATTATTTTTTTAGAAATTTAAATTATTTTTAGTATATTATTTGGAAGAGAATCTGTACCCTACACAACAGAAAGTTGATGCATTATGATCAATTGTAAATTTTCCTTTGCATCACAATAGAGTACCTCATTCCATGGTGGCTATTGTATTCAATGGTGATATTGCAACACTCGGTTGCTTTGGAGCAACGTTTGCAAAATGTTTAAATTTGATTTGAAAACCAATTTTTTTCAGAGATACAGTCATAACACATTTGGTTAAATGGCAAAATTAATAAACAAAGTTACATTAAGGCATTAGTATTGCAGACATATGGTTTTAGCAGGAGGGTTTCACATGCTTTACAGCAGTGAGTGTTAACATTAATTTACTTAAGGATTTATGTATGTATATTAACCTGATACGTGCGTTATGTAAAGTCACTTGTCTACGTTGAAAACCAGAAACAATTGAGTATTTGTAAGCCAACGCTAGAAGCGTTATTGTCGAAATACAGCCTGATTTACTGCGAAGAGTGCGTAAAAATTGAACCATAAGATAACGCCATGTACACTCTAGGCGCAGCGGCCACATGCCCGAAATTATCATATAATATTAATGCCAAAGAATTATTAGTCAAATAAAGTCGATTTCTTGGATATTAAAATAATATTTATGTGATTTTTTTTATCAATTTAAAATTCTCAATATTCAAAGTAAGTGAATTTTTTACGAACTTTATTTTATTATAATTTTTTAATAAATGTTTTTTTTTATAACGAACTTTAATTTGTTTCAAGACAATTATTTTTAGTTTTATTCTGGCTCCAGTTCATTTTAAAATTTCTTAGAAATTTTATTTTTATTGTGATAATGAATGAATAAAATAATAAGTTTTGTTTTATTATTTAATACAAGAATTTAATTTTGTAAATTTTTCTTTATGTGAGTTTGAGTTTTTGTGATTGTAACTAAATAAAAAACGCTTCCATCTCTAGTTCATTGCTTATTACTTTACATACTAACATTTGGAAAATTTTTTCTAGGCAAAAATGATCAAAATTTATCTATTAAAAATATTTAATTAATAAAATTATATTTAAAAGGTTTTTGTTCTTCAAGTTTTTAGTAATTTCTAGGATAGGGTATTTCCGATAAAATATCTCTCTTCAAATTTTAACAAATTCTTCTTAACTTTATGTTCGTAAAAACAAATAAATTCTACAAATTGTTTAAAACATAGACAAAATCTATTAATAATATATATTGAAATAATTTTTTTATTTATAAATAAATTCTTAAGGCTAACTGTTTATCGCTCAATTAGTTTGTTATATCGATTTATTTCAGGTGAACTAACCATTCAATTTTAATTAATTACTTTGTATTACAAAAGTAAGTTAAGAAATAAATTTTTACTTTTTACTAATGTTCTTCTATTAACTGATTAAAGTTTCTGTTTGATTTCTGTCTAGTTGATTTATGTTCTATTTACGTAGCATAAACAATCATTTTGTGCAATTTAATTAAATGTTCTTAACAATGTTATCAATTTGGAAGTATCACATTCAAGAAGAAATACAAATACAATTAACTGTATAGGAGAAAAAGAGGATTAGTTTAAGGTAAAAATAAACACTTGAATTATACATTTTTAAGATACAATAATAAAAAGATAACAAGTGAGAATGTAATGTTCGTCCGTGTTGAATTTTAAATATCCTTAACTAATTTAAACTGAAAATGTTAAATAAATAAAATTAAAAAATTTAAAAATATCATAAAATTTGATCATTTATTTAAGAAGAAAATTTCCATTGATATATTATTTATTTGAAATTGTACAATATATTAATCTAGAAGTTTTAAAAACGGTAAATTGATCAATATGTTTAAAATAACTAAAAAATTGTTGGATTTGAGTAATACCCACCTGTATTATTTCATTAGAAATTACATTTAAAATTTTTGAATTCAAAATTTTTTCGATACCAAAAAACCCCAAGTAAAATCACTATATTCGGTTGTGACAAATTGCCTTTACCACCACTAATATTGTATAGTACAGTTCACATAAAAATTAAAAAACCAAATTTTAATTGAAAAATTCGTCTTAAAAATGTACACGCAAAGAAAAAATATGGTTGTGGGATTTTAAACATAACAAGTTTAAAAAAATGCTTTTATATAACCATACTATGACCATATATTGTCATAACGTTATTTTCCATGATCAATATCGATATATAGTTCCGTATAGTCAATATATAATTCCATATGATCATAATTAAGTTTTTTATAATCGTGAATGACCCCACACAACCATAAAATGTTTTATATGATCATAATATAATCACACATAACTATAAATTTATTTCATTTTACTACAATATAATTCCACACAACCATAGTATAGTCCCATATAATCAAAATATATTTCCACCCAATCATTATATGATTAAATGAATTTTGTTATTTCTTCGTATATGCACATACGTATATATACACATTTTTTAAATATTTTTTTTTTAATAATATTAATTGACACACTTGCTTTTTTTGTCACTTATTATTTTGATTTTACTTACCTCTTTAATCGTAATATTTTACTTCACTTTTTTGTTTTTATATTTTTTATTGTTTATTATTATTTTTTAATTTTTTTTTTAACTGTTGACATTTCATATACAAAATCTGCACTAATTTGAAAGCATTTAGAAAAAGAAAAACAAACAATTATTAAAGTTTATACTTTGATTGCCTTGCAACTATACCGTTGTTGTACATTTTATGATAATTTATAACCTTAAATATAATTGAGGACATCACAAGCTAACTTATGATATCATAATGTCATATGTCCTAAAAATTTAAAACGGTTTATTTGCTTTTCATACTAAAAGTGTCCTAAAATAATATGACTCTGAATGCTATGTTTATTGTGCTGTCGTAAACTATCCTTAGCCGAATGAAAAAAGCAACAACAAGTACATTAACCATTTAAAGTTTTTAGGACATATGACATTATGATATTATAAGTAGCTTGTGAATCCCTCAAATGTTATTTTTGTGAACAAATTATAATTTGTTTGTCACAACAGTTTTTTAAAGGTTTTTTTTAACGGTAATCATTTAATGATAAACTATAAACCAAATACTTAATAATCGTTAAATATAATTTGTTTGCGGTATCCAAATTTTTCGTAGAGAAAAAAAATGGTTGTCGTGATCAAATTTAACCATGTTTTTTCTCTGCGTGTAGGTGTGTCAAACTTATTGTCGGAATATAATTTTAATTAAATAAATAAAAGCGCCAAAGTTATGTCATGAACAGTAATGTTAACTTAACTTTTTACGCAAAATATAACCAAATAAAAATTAAATAGTGAGAAAAACGCTAGATTTAAAGTAAAAATTGCTAAAATGACATTACTTTCAAACAATAACAAAACCTAATGCGTTGTCAGTATCAGGTTTCCCAATTGCAAAACGCTGACGCAGCGCTGTTTCGGTTTGCTTTATACAATTTGTAGGGCCATGAGAATTTTTGACGGCTAAACAACGCTTAGCGCTCTGATTTAGGTTTGTCTGTTACCATGGGAGGTCGGCGTAAAGTAGAAGCGTCACACTAAATTTGCCATTAGGTCATACGTGGAATTTTTTTTTTTAAACCAAAGGAAACACTCTACAGGTTCATTTAACAGATTTTTATTTTCTTGTAATCGACCCAAATATAAAATTTTATTATCTTACGTCCTTGCACTCAATTTGTTCTATGCCTAATGGAAACACGAATATCACAATTCTAATAAATAAATTTTTTTCCGACGAATAATATATATTTTATCCAAATTTTATCCCCCTGCGTCCTTTTTTTCGAGCTCTATTGTGCTTTTAATATCAACGTATAGCGCTTATAGCTGTTAACATACTAAAGCTGGATGTAAATTTGAACTGGATTCAGTTTTGTTCTCCTTCGTAAGCACAATGTGCTTAAAACAAGTATAACAAAATTTGTTGCTTTACACATTTGTATACAGATTCCTGGAATTTTAACTAAATTTTGTTTTGAACTCTTTTTTCATTTTGTTTTAATAAACTTTTTGTTCTATAATTACAACAATTATTTACAACATTTACGAAACCAAACAATATAGCTAAACAACTACAAAGAATTTAATTTTTTCTATCGTAAAGGTAGAATCTAGCGACTAACCATTGTTTTCACACTAAATAAATACATGGAGCACCCATTAAGTTATAACAAAACAAAATAATAATAGAAGAAGAACTACCACACACGTACAAACATAAAGTTAAACACATTTACAATTAATAACTTGAGATACTTACCGATCGTTTGTACGAACCGAATTAAGGGACTGAATGCCACCGCCAACGGTATAAAATTTCCAATTTGCAATAAAAAACACTAGAAAAAAAACAAAGAGAAAGAAAAGAAAATAAAGTAGATAATAAAAAATTACAAATGTGAATGAAGAAAAAATAAAAGCTAGTCAAGCAAATATAATAAACACACCATACATACATAGGTACATATGTACCTTCACCGTCATACAGGACAGTCAAATAAAAACCTCAACAAATCGACAAGTGTGTGTTTGTGTTATCAAAAGAACAAAAATAATGGTGGTCATTTGTTCATTCATTCATTTATTTGTTCAGCAAATAGTTTGCGTTAAATAAAATAGACGTTATTGTTTGGCTAAATGTATTGTGCTCACACTCCGGGCCGTTATTACGAAGTTAATAATTTGTGAATCCTTTTTCCTTAAGGATTTTCTTGTTATAATTAGTCTGCCTTTGTTATGGCATTGTATTGTTATTGCTTTTGGGTGAGCAATAAAATTATTTGATAAGAAATCATCAAAGGCGGCTAATAAATTTGATATCGTTATAGAATTTTTTTTTCCGTTAACCAAAAGCGAGTGATTCCCTCTTACAGGTTAGTTACAAATACTAAGTTAGTTAAGGAGAATTATAATTTTTTTTGTACTTGTCTTAACCTTAAAATTATATTTACTGGAACTGGCCCATCAGCAAGATGTAAAAAAACCTAACAGAAATATGTGTTTTTTTAAATATTTTTATTTCTTATTTTGTGGGAATGAATGGGTGTCAGTAACTTGTAAAGCATGAGTCTAAAAATTCGCTAAAATTTTCATTAGAAGAAAATTTAATATCAGTTTTCTCAATTTACTACAAAACATTTGGGAGCATTACTTGATGGTAACCCTAATAAAAACAAGTAAGAGCGCTATATTTGGCTAGCCAAATCTTATATATCCTTCACCATGTGTGGCCCATTTAGGCAAATGGTCCAATTTGTTTCATAATTTTTTGTTTATCTCAAAGCTGCAAAACAATATTTTTTTTTGTTTAAAAAAAAAATAAGAGGCTGTCGTCTTTTTTGCTTATATCTCAGTCGGTTATGGATGGTATTTCAGTTTGATACCACATACAAGCCTGGGACAGACGGACATGGTTTAATCGACTTTCCTATCTATAAGGATCCAGAACTTATATGCTTTATAGGGTCACAAATGAATATTGTAGAAATTACAAACGGAATGACAAACCTATATACATATATAGCCTTGCTACATGTGTGAAGGTTATAAAAATCGGATCCAACGCATAGTTTTCTTATAATTTTCTTATCGTTTCATCGGTAGGTTTAAATGATTGACAGTTAATGTTATCTAAATGTCATGTAAATGTTATCTAATAATTGGTAAAAATTTGAAAAATTTATTAAAGAATATCTAGGCAAAGCATATTAGAAACTGTACTGATAAGTTGAAAATTCGTTAAAAAACTGTAACATAATTTCGTTTAATCCACTAAATCTCTATATTTTATTTACAACAAATTTATTATTAAATCCCCAAATTTAGGGTAAAAATCTGCAATAATGGCAGCCTTGGTTCATACTTTTCGTTTAAAAATTATATAGATTTTGCTTGGTTAACTTAAATTTTTTTTGTACATTGTCATTAATTTTTAAGATCACTTGAAAATTTTACTTGCTGTTCAATAATTGTGTGCAAACCTAGCAATTTCTGCTTAAATAAACACAGCATAAAATAGACTTCAGATGGTCAACGACAACTTTTTCTCAAATGTTGCTCCAACGTACTTGCCTGTAAAAAATGAAATACAGTACTGTTTTTAAGCACAGTGATAAAACGGGTAGTTTTGAATTTCAACGCTGACCACATTATACCCTACACTATAACAAATTGAATATTTTTTAAAATTCACAAAATTTTTTATTAAAATTAAGGTGATTTCCAGGAGTGGATCCAATGAAGGAGTTAGTACTTAATATTCAAAAAATTTGGAGTAGAAATTGACTATGTGAAAATTACCTTATTAGAGTTTGAAGCATTAAGACAAAACACATATTTTACTTACGAACTATACGAACTATTATGATAAGCCAACATTTCTCGTTGACCATTATATCTTTTTTTATAAAGATTCTATTAATCATATGTTTAACACAAATAAAGTTTTACATTCTTATCCAAAAAGTATTGTCACAACGACTCGTTTAAGTTTTTTAAAATATATTACTTCCAATCGATTCCTTAACTATAACTATAAACCACATGTAAACATTTAATATTTAATTGCTGACGAAATATTTCTACTCAAAGTACCTTTTTGTAAGACATTAAAAACTTTTTGATTAGTTTTATCTTAAAAAAAAGGCAAAGTTATTGGACCAAATTCAAAGTACACTCTTAAATATAAATATTAAGTAGATTTATCTCATAAAAATTAAAAGCCTTAAAACAACCAACAAAAAGAATATAGCAAACTGGCAATAAAATATATTTCCTTTTTTTATTCTTGTTGTTGTGTATCGGTCTTAATGTTTAAGTTACAAAAAGAAAAACAAAAAATAAAAAAAAATAAGTAAAAAAGAACCTAAATTGTAAACTAATTGCAGTTAAGTCGAGCAAAAATACTTCTCTACAAAAAGACGAAGAAAATTAAAAAAAACACAGCTTTAAAACAAGGCCAACTAGATATTTATATGTATATGTAGTCGAAATATATAAAGTTTTGTATATATACATAGTTATGTAGGATCTGGTGCATTCAGAGGGTTGAGAACTAACTATTGGTTTATATATACAAACTGCTAACAAAAGATACTGAGAGTTAATAAACAGTTTAATATACATACATACATACAAACACAGATATTCTTTACTGCCCCAATACATATATACAATACTTAGGAAAATGTACCAACTAAATTGTAATTTTTTAGTTTTTGTTTTTGTTATTATTTAGTTTAAAATAAAGTAAAACGTTCTGTAAAAGTTTGCAGAAATTGTTGTTCTTGTATAGTTTAGAGACTATAGCAATTTTCGTTAAAAGCTCATAAAACGTGTAGACCATTAAAAATGAAATATCCCTAAAGTCGGCAAAATAACAACAACAAAAAAAGCTATAGGGACTAAAGTGTATACAGTAATACAAACACATGTCCATGGGTGGTAAAATTAGAAATTTAATAAAATAATAAAAATTTTAAGTTTCTTGCTTCGAAACCTAATGTTTTTCAGAAAAATAAGAAATAAAATTAAAATGACAAAAAGAAGACGCTACACGCAAGCGAATTAAAAGTACGTTAAAAATCTTAAACTCGACTTCTGAAAAATAAAGCTTTAAAAAGTATAAAACGAGAAAATATTATCATCTCAAATTATTATGTAATTAAACATTTTTTAGAAGTTATGAGGGAATAGATAAACATACCTACATGTACATACATATGTATATGTAGTTAAATATGTATACATAAAAACTGTCTAAGATCGGGTAAAAATAGTCTCGCACTGTTAATAATATTTATTAGTTGCATCGCCAGAGTTATAAGCGGCACCATTTGTTCCACCTTTTCTTAAAAGTGGATTTTACCACTAGTTAACAGTGGGTAATTTTTCCAACACTATCGTATACGTATTTATTTATTTTTTGGTCTTTCAATCACCTTTAGTTCTAGCTAATTAGAATAATATTATTTACAGCATGATTTATATTTCTGGATCCAAACATGCCTCTACTTTAAAAGTTATAACACCTGTAGAGAAAAAGTCGCTTTTAGAGATATAGACTTCCGACTTATAGTTCAAGAAACATGACATTTGAGCCTTTAAGAAAATATCATGTTGTATATTAAATAAAAGGTAATTAAATAACCTTTCAAATGCGACTAATGCTAAATATACCGATGTACCTTTAAGTGTTTTTGAGAAAATGACAGTTAAGTAAGTACAACTTTTTATATTTTAGAGTCTTATCAGATTTTCGAGAGCCCATATTTTAGAATCCAGATTCGTCAGTGCCCTAAAATTGTCCATTTGTCTCAGACCAAAAATGGCCACATTCGGAGAAGGTAGATTACATCCCTTGGTTGATTTGATATGGAATAACTCATATTGTCACTGGTTATCTGGCGGTTTTTTATAGGCCTTTGTAACTTTTTCCTGATAAAACGTATTCTAGTAACTTATCAGACAACCCACACCAAATTCAAAAATCAGCATTTACATTTTCCACAACTACAGTTTCAAGACCACTTAGAACTTTATCCAAACTAATTTCTACTTATTTGACCCTCTTTTACTGCTTTAGAATACTGCTCTGTTCCAATCTTCAATCTGTGCTAGTCTGTTGCTTTAAGTATACATATGTGAGTGTGTAAATATGTTTGCATGATGGCTTAAGCACAATTGTGTATACATCGATTAAATGTATTTGTGAAACTTTTAAGTTATCACACAAGAAAGAGAGGAGGCAATAAAATCCTGTATAGTTGCAGTAACCAATACCACAAAACAAACATGCATAAAAATAAACACAATGTTAAAATGGTAAATGGTAAACGTTAAAAGTTAAACAACACAGCAACAACAAAAAAAAACTCCCTGAATACTCGTACATCAATTAAGCTCATTTGCTGTGATGTGCATGTCGGTGTGGAAAAAAGTATGAAGCGGATTTGTAAAATATAGGAAACGGAAAATGTTCTATGTGTGTGCGTGTGCGTGTTCATATGTATATATATTTTTAGTTTATCTTTATTTTAACACAAAAATAGTTGAAAATACACTTAAGCATATATTTTTATTGATGACATTATTATTATTATCATTTTGTATAAATTTTTCTGGTTGGATTAAAACTACAATTTACTTTTATTTTGCCCACTTTTAGTTTAAAATGAAAAATATGTATATTTCTTAGCATTCTTGTTATTTTTTAATTTTAATTTTTTTGTTTGTGGGTTTTGGGTTATTTGTGTATTTATTCATTCCATTTAATTTCAAAGTGTGTGGCTGTTTATTGTGTGGATTCAGTTATTTTTATTTTAACTTCCCCTTTCTTTCGGCTTGTGTAAACAAATAATTGGGTGGAGATTGGTTGTTAAGATGGAAAATGTTGATATTTTTAATGGTCACTCAATGAATTTGTCTGCAAAATGTTTGTATTGTTGGTTTTTGCCAATGTGTTTTCGGACTATTTCGATGTGTATGAGTGGGTGTGCGAGTTTGTTTGTATATTTAGTCTATATGTGTTGGACTGTGTAAGTTTGCTATTATTTATTTCAGTTGTTATTTTTAATAGTTATTTTTCTTATTTCCCTTGGTATGTGTATGATTTTTAAAAGCCACTTTGTAAAAGATTATGTGAATACAATGACTTATGAGTTTTTTTTTCTTATGTATAACACTAGAGTTGCCAATAGCAGTTGTTTGTTTTGTCCGTAAAGCTTTGAAATGCAATATTCAATATTAAAGATCGTTAAATTTTGCATGATCATTTCTTTATTTTTATCAATAATTTCTATGTTGTTACTTTATTTTATTTCTTTCCAAACTTGTATGTGGCTTAACATAAAAAATTGATTAAATATAATTTAAGTTAAACTTTTTTATATTAAATGTTTTTTTTTATATTAAAAAACTTTTCATATTTTTTTTTTAATGGAAATCGGATTTCATAAGATTTCCAAAAAAATAATTTTTAAACAATTACTTATAAAACTGACTTTATTAATGATAAAGATCGATAAGTAAGCGACAATTTTCTATAAGGTTTTTATTTTTAAAAAATTTAGAAATAAATTATATTTTTTGTTAAAATCTGCACAGCACATTTTGGATTAAATAAAAATACTTTTTGCTTTATAAACAAATATTAAATAAATTCTGGCCATAAGGTCTTAGATTTGTAATAAATAACTTTTTATTATGTTTATCTACATAGTTTTACTTTAGAATTACATAATTTTATAAGTTCTTCGTAAATGGTCGATTGTTTTTCATATTCAGCCCACCTGAATATCTCATTCATATTTCTTTCCTCAAATCAATATAATTTTATATATGGCAACCCTTTTTCTATAGTGTTATTCCTTATTATAAATTATTTCTTTTATAGCCGTATACCCTTATGAACATAATCCAAAATATATAATTGCTTCGAAATAAAAAAAAGCCAAATACATTTTCCTTAATAGTCGCATTTAACAACAGGTATTTTATTCTTAATAAGAAAATATTATGTAGCTTTTTAAAACCGAACTGCAAAAAAGAAACGACCAAAAACACTTTGAGGAAATAGAAAACAACAAGAAAAAATCAAAGTGAATTGCTTGTAAATTAAAAGAATTTTAAACCAAAAAAAAAAAATCTCTATTATCAGCAACAATAAAGGAGGGGAATAAAAAAACGAAACAGAAATCCCACCCGCTCACATTTCAAAAGTAAATACAAAATCTAAATAAAAACTTGTGCTAGCAGCAACTGTATCAGTATTTTCGCCAAACACAGAGAGAACATCAGATTAAAATTGTGGAAACTCCTATGTGAGACCTTTTGAATCTTTAGGAGCAAGTGATAGAGTAAAAAAAACACACACATACATGTGTAGTATATGTATATAGCAGTAAGCACACACACTGGTTTATTAAAGCACTTATGGAAAATTTCCATGAATATGTATTAGGGCATAATGCTTACACTTCTAAAGTTCGTACGCATGTATGTTCAGATGTATTTAAAGTGTAAGGACTGTGATAAATTAAATACGTGCATTAAAAAGGTAATTTTTTTATCGGTCTATAAATGTAAAAAAAATATTAATTCTTTTTATCTATATCTCAGTCGGTTGTTGATGGATATTGAAAGTCTTCAATATCGACTTTCTAAGGAATATGTGCAAAAGTTTCATACCACAACATACAATTTTGAGCTACAAAAAATTAACTTTAACCTGCACATAGACAGACGGACATGGCTAAATCGACTTCCCAATCTATATGGATCCAAGATATATAATCTTTATGGGGTCGCAAATGAATATTGTAGAGTTTACAAACAGAATGACAAACTTATAAATACCCTTGTTACCTGTGGGGAAGGGCAAAAGAAAAGTCAACCATATTAGCTTTAACTGTACATACAGATGTACATAAGTGTAGATATATTTAACCAAACAATATACAATTCTATTAACGTATTTGTACACATATTTAGCTGATTTTAGTCCTTGATTATGTACACTTAGCGTAAAAAGAAGTAGGTATGTTACAATATTTTTTTTTAAGCAACGGATTTTGAATTCTTCTACAATTATAGGAGTCGTCCTTTTATTTGTTAATATGTATGTGTGTACTTAAATATGATGCAAAGAATTGTTACTCTACAGGGTGGGCCAAGAGAAACCAAGGGGTGTAAAAGTTTAATAACTTTTTCGTTTATTATTTTTTTTTTTTTTTTTTTTTT
>NDXZ01069310.1:0-12938 GCA_003055125.1 Paykullia maculata | reverse complement strand
TTTGCCTCCATACAAATCGACCCGCCCTAATATACATACATACATACATACATACAACGATTACTATATACTGTCTGCATTAAGAATTAGTTTTTTAATGACAAGATTAAAATGTGAAACGTTATTACTTCTTTATAAGATATATACTAAGAAATAAAAGCTTCATACTATTTTGTTGTAAAAACTGTTAGCAGCTACTTAAATTAGTTGTTGTGATTCTCATTTGGTTTAATAAACGTTAGGTATAAATAGTTCTATTTAGTAACAGATGTTTATCGCCCTTTAATATTTTTTCTAAGTGTTTCTGTTAAACATAACATACATAGTAGTAACAGACCTCCGTTTAGTTCCCAAAAAGTCGTATATAATACTATATTGATAATGAGTTCTGTGAATCAATTGGGTATTTAGTTTATTAAAAGCAAATATTTATATAATATTTAAGAAGTAATGACCTGTTCAATTCCTGATTTGTAATTCAAAGTGATGATTTAATTATTAATTGTAAGTAGTTACTTAAAGTATTGACTTCTCAAAATTTCCATTTAGTAATCGAGCACGGTAAGTATTGGCCTTGATAGGAGGTTCAAATACCAATGGATAAGTAGTGCAGCTACACTATTTAGGCATTTAATTTCATTGCAAAGCAAAGCAAGTTTTTGCTAAATAAATAAATTACCCATTTATTATCAACATTTCTGTTATTACTCTTAAATAATTTCATCTTAAATCCAAAACGTATTTATTTCTCAGCACATTACTTTCAAACCCATCCAAGTGTTTTACAAAAAAAAAATTTTTTTTCTTTCTTAAATAAACTAAATTGGAAAGGAAATCGCAGAGAAGTAGGAAAGAAATCTACTCATTGCTTTTCCTGTAAGCAAGTGCATTATAATAATAACAATAATAATAATAATAAAACAATAGAAATCTCAAGTACAAAAATTGTTCAAATGAAATAAACTCTATTGTTTCCTTGGCCACATACAAAAAATCAAAACGGATATTGAAGCAAATTGCAAATCCAAATAGCCAAACACGTATGAATAATGGAATGAAAGAAATAAGAAAAAAGAGAATTGAAAATGGAAACGGGAAAAAAATTTTGCAAAAGCAAGAAAAGAAAAGAACTTAAAACATATTTGCTTATTCTATGGATCAATGAAGTTTAGTTGGTAGATTGCAATAATATTTCTTTGTCAATAAATAAAGTGAATTGAAGAAAACTAACAAAGGAAACTGCATCTTTTCTTAAGCTTTTTGTTTTTTGCTTCTGTTTAGTGCAAATGTATTTAAAAGTTAAAGTTCTTAGAGAATTCAATAAAAAGTGAAGCATAAAAAACAAACAAAAAACCAACAAAAAGATTAAACAAACAGAAGCAACAAAATAAAATAAACTTTGAAAGAGAAACATTATATTTATGCAACAGACCGTATAAGAATAAATGCACATATTCATATATAAATCTTTCTATATGTGTGTATATATGTGTGTGTGTGTGTGTGAGTATTCTGAAGCAAGCACAATGTCCTTGTTGTTGATTTTCTTGTTTATGCTCTCTTATGTATTTGTATAGTCATTTATGCTGTTTTTTTTTTCAAGTATGTGTTCCATTATGGTTTGCATTTGTTTTCTCTTTTCATAAGGATGTCATTTTTATACCATTAATTTAGTTTGCATAACATCAACATTCAACTAAGAGGAGACTAACAATAATGTCACTCCTGAAGCGTATGTTGATTCAGCGCATTAGTGTAGTGCTTTTCACCAGCAGTAATATTTTAAGTTTGTCATACAATTTTTTAAATAGAACCCGCTTATTTTTATTAAATTCTCTGAATTCTGTTGTAATGCAGTTAGGTCGAAAAGCGTTGATTTGAAGATATCCTGGACTACATGAAATAAAATTATGTTAAAAATGATGAATAATATAATGAACACGGCAATTCTATTTAGGCTGCACATAATTTCTTCTTGATGTTGAGCATATTTTTAATATTCCTTATGGGTTCTTCTGTTCCTATTATATTCCGAAGTTTGTTACGAACAGAATCGAAGGCTTAAGTTAGTCGAAGATATAGGATGCAAATCGATAGAAAAAGAAGTCACAATATAACTTAGGTATTGAAATTAATTAAAAGTTTACCGCTATATAGTCTTAATTGAACCAAGTTGTTAATGCTCAATGGTCCTTAAAGGATTTAAATGAAAAATAAATATAATGTTTGGACACGGCAAACTACATACATATGTCCCTTGGTACTGGCTCATTTATGGCCCTAAATGACTAAATTTTCCTTGAAAAGTAGCAATAAAGAATTAAATTCAAGCTTCCACAAACTTAATTCGTTATGGCTTATCGGCATAGGAATTTATTTTTAATATCTCCAGGGAATATAATCTAAAGACACTGAACGACACGAACAGGGTGTTCAGGTAGCAGTCACATTACGTAAAACTAATGGTTCTTTAAACATTTCTTGCAAAAAACTAGTTTTCGCGTTGCTCTGTGGTATTTGGTGTCATCCTGCTTAAATTAACAGTCTGTAACACTAATGCTATTTATATGGTCAGTACTCTTTACCATTAACCGTTGTTTGTAGCGTTTCGGTCATCATAAAATTTTACAAACATTAGAAGCAATGATTCTACCGGCTTATAAATCTCACCAAATGTTAAAATAGTTTTAAGAAAAAAATTAATTAAAAAAAACAGGTAAATTCTTTTTAAATCTTATTTTGCTCTGACAAATATGAGAGCAGACATGATTCGCAAAGCAAATAGTAAATATATTCGTAACATTTGCTAAGTCTGATGCCACCAAAAAATATTCCTGCAGGAAAAAAAATAAAACTCGAACAAAAAAAGACAATTGCAATTTAAATAAGCAGCTGTAGAACATAAATGTTTAAGTATAATGGACATTAGAAATCTGCTGCTGCAAGGAAAAAACATAGTCATGAATGCAGATACTAACACATACATACACACACATAGATTCTCTTTATACGTAAATGAATACTAATAACAAAAACATACAGATGTATGTGAACCATATTAAAGAAAGGAAAACAAATATCATACAACTCATGTGGTCATAACTAAACTTAAGTTAAATTTTTTTACTTTAAACCAACACATGCTCTTCTACAAGAACGTACTGTTTTGGTTTCATTTTCATTTTTGTTTTTGTGTTTTTTTTTACCAAAATTTGTATCAGTTTGGTTAAGAAGGACAACCAAAATTTATTATGATGCTTTTGTGTAAAAATTGAGAAATATTAGTGCTCTATGAATTTCTTTAAAATATGAACAAAAATAAATTAATTTTTTAAAGAAGTTTTTTCTTTTTTTCTGTATTTTAAAAATTGTTTTTAATTTTGTTGCTTAAAATTTTATTTTTTATGGAAAAAAAATTTAGAAAAAAAACTTGTTTTGTTTAAAAAACTTTTCTCTTAAATAAATTTTAAACTATAATCTAAAATGCTCAGTTGCAACAAGTCGTTTAAACTGTAGAATTTTGTTTATTTATTCGTTTGGCAACAGCTTGTAGTTTAAAGTGGAAAGTGTAGACGAATTTAGGATGCATTATTTTATTCATAAAATTTGTGGGAAAATTTTGTCATAAATTTAGAATGTATCAAAAATACAATCAAAATTACCGAAATTTTTTTAACTTAATATTTATAGAAATTGTTAAAGGACTAACACTTTAAATCTTTTTTTAATATTTTTTCTCTCCTTGTTTTCTAAATTTAACAAAAAAATATTTAATAGAATAATTGTCAGAAAATTTCCATAACATTTTAATGGAATACATTTCTAAAAAAATATGTCTAAAAAAACTTGAAATAAAATTTACTAAAAATTCTTGTTATAAGGCACTTGCTATAAAAACTATCCTATTGCCACATTGTGAACAACATATTTTTATCAAATTCGATGCGGTCGATATATTTTTTTTCCATCATTGTTTATTTATTCACAATTTACTTAAATTTAAATCAATGAAATACTCTAGAATAAATTTTAATTTTCAATATTTTTTATAGTTATTAATTGACATACTGTGTTTAACAGTTTAACAAACTGATTTGATAAAATTTTAAAAAAGTCATTTTTCAAAAACTATTTTAAGCTTTTGCGTACGGATTTCCCAACAATATTTTTATATATTTTCAGAGATAAAATGTTTGTTTCTAAAGTTCATTTAAAATGTTTTAGTATTTTGCTTATGCTTAAAATAAACATATATATTGAAAACATTTCGTTTTATTTACTCCTTTTAATATTAAGCATTTGTGTACCATAAAACTTTGACATTGTTTTGGTTTTTTTCTGCTTTCTTTTTTTTATTTATTTATTTATTTATTTTTTATAAAAAAGTTTAACAATTTAGTTTATTGTCTATGAGTAGTTGTTTTAATTAAAACAAGTTATTAAACAAGGATTTGAATTGTCGTTTTAGTTTAAATATTTGGTTAATAAATGAAAAATTAAGTTTTATACATATTTTGAAGTGTATAATTTTAAGCTGAGCGTATGAGAAATATTTAATTCATGTAAATATTAAAATCGCTAATACGACATGTATTTGCATTAATTATGGTTATTCCATTAACAATAAAATTTCATATTGTAATAGAAATTTTTTTAATTGTTTTTCTATCCTAAAACATAAAATATTATCAAAAATAATTTTCTATTAATTATTTTTGAATATTTTTATTTTTCTTCCTAAATAAATGTTTGCTTAAAATGTTTGTAAAAATGCTGTAGTATCTTTAAAATATTTTTCTGCAACGATAATCAAAAATATTTTCCAATTGTTGAAAAATATCACCACCCACTCACTACTGATAATTAACTGCACAGATTTTGTACATTTCTTATCAAAATTTTTCTTGCTAAAATGAAAGAAACTTTAAAATCAAAAATGCACAAACCAAAACAAACAAAAGTCAATAATCATTTGCAATATTATTTAAGCCTTAAGGCAGTCATTTTGGTTAAATGAAAACCATCCAAAAATGAACAATTTTAAATGGTACTTAAAAGTTGCAAAACAAAAAACTCAAATCATAAACGAAAAAAAATTCTTCGTTAAAAGTGAAAATCAAACCAAATAAATGAAAAACAAATCAGAGACAAATCAAACAATTCAGTATTAAATTGAAGACTCAAAACTATGTTTTCCACAGAAAAATGTAAGTAAAAATACATTAAGGAATTTTTTCATTAAAACCTAATTGTAATCATGTTATTGTATGACTATTATTGGCCTAAAACTTCAATTTTTATGTAAAAAACAAATGTATTGTTAAATTCATAAATTTAAAAAGACCCTTTCATGTTTACATCATTTTATTGTTAAAAAAAATAAAATTCATAAATTCTGTAAAAAAAAATCCGAATAAAATAAATTTCAAAAAAAGTTTTATCCAGCGCTTACAAGATATGTGTAATATCCAACATACTTTCATTTTTTACATTTAAAAGCTCATAACTCATAGTTGTCCTTATGGTTTTCTATGTAAACTATAATAAACTCTCTGCAAGGGCATGACTAGAAATGAAGGTTTCCTGTTTAAAGGGGAATAAGTTTAGTTAAGCATTCATGCACACACACATACTTACAAACAAAAGGGGACATTTCATACAAAAAAAAATCTTTCTCTTGACTTAAAAACTATTTCTAATAAATAATTAATGCAAGTGGGGGAAAACATTAATTCCTTTCTACACAAAGATTTATCGGTAACCTTTACTTTTGATAATGCTTTAAAGTACACACAAAATACATATAAGTTTTTGTTTTCTTTTAGCAAAATTTTTTTCTAAAGAACCATTTAACCTTGATGTATAGAATACCCCATATATGTGTGTGTTATAATAATGATTATACATACACATGCATTTGTATATGCGTATGTAATCGTAATATATTAAGCATATTTATAAAAAAGCATATATTTATTTGCATATATGCTATAATATACTAATATGCAAAATGTACAACATCCAAGTTTAAATTTATGTATTTGTTGTATGCAATGGAATAAAAGTTATGTGTAGAAAGTACACACATACACATATATGCATTTAAATATATAAGTTTAAATATGTTTGTGTGTGTTATATTTATGTATATATTGGGACATTATATTTAAATTGATAGCAAAAGAGTAAGTATGTGTTGAGAAAAATTTATAGAAAACTACTGCTGCCAGTTTATTTTCAAACACATGCACGTATATGCTTGAAACACTGTGAAACATTTTAGGATAATTTTTCAGTAAAATGTTAATTTTTTTAAATTAGTATGGAAGAGGATGTTAATGTTTATTAAAATATTTTTTTAGCTTGGCCGCACCACGAGCTTAACAGAGCGTCAAAGAAATGGCTTATTATTTGTTAATTTTTCTCCATAATTTTTATTTTTTTCTGCAACCAACCTTTACTAATAAACGACTTTCAATTATATATCTTGAAAAACCAATTTTTTATTTAAATAATTTTAAAATCAGTTTTTTATTATTTAACTTCAAAGTTGTAAATTTCAAAAGAAATAACAGAAAGAGTAAAAAGAGTTTTTTGCTGTTTGTATTTTCCAAAAGTGCGATTGTAATTGATTTCCAAAGATAAAGTAAGAACTGTGTTTTTAATGGATTTTACTTTATCTAACAATAAGGCTCCCAAGCAACATAGCTGGTCGTGACAACGTCAAAGGCATCGGCCAGAGTTGACTTTAGACGACTCAAATAAAAACCTTCATATTCATAAACGATTAATAAAGTTATTGATTAATAAAGTTTATTAAGCAGATTTTGTTTAAGAAATCTGTTTTATAAACCTTCAATAACTTCATTAATCGTTTATGAATATTGAGGAAACTATTTTGGTGAATAAGAATTCTGTACCGAACGCCATTTTTATGGCCAACAAAGTACCAATAACGACCAAAAACCGGAAATCCGATTTTCTTTCCATTTAGATGATTTTATTGTTATGTTGGTCCTCTCAATATAAATAAACAATGACCTTTATCTTTATTAAGTATTTTTTGCATTTAATATTAATGGAAAATGTAGAACTTCTAATCGTCAAAACGGCAACGCTTAAAATTTTACTGATTAAAGTTTTTGTTCTACTTTGAAAACATACGTCCCCCAAAGAATAATATTATATTTTCAAAATAATATAATTTAAATTAATTTTAAAGTTTTCTTTCCGGAACATTTATTTTAACTTAAAATATTTTTTTTATATTATGAACTGTTCCCATTCATTCTTACATCACAAATTGCATACAAATATTTTTTTTTAATATATTCATCATTTCATTTTTATCAAGGCAGAAATTTTTTTGATAAAATATGACGGCTTTATGGCTGTACCATCATGCGACCACATTTGAAAATATACGACCAAATATATATATTATACTAGTTACCAAATGTTAACACCCAAAAGTATGTTGCGCATATTTCGTCGGAGAGACGGTTCGGCGACCACAAATGAAGCAACAAGCCATTGTACGACCTCACTAAGTGGTCGTAGCGCGGTCGGTAAAATTATTACAAATCAAATCAAATCAAAGCGACCATAGAACCATCAAAAATGGATTAAATCTGACCGAAATAACTTAAATTGTAAAGATTTTCTACCAAGCTAGTCATGCCAAAGTCAGACTGTGTTGCTTGGGCTAAATAATAATTTTCATTTAATCGAAACATTTTTATAAATATTTCTATTAGAAGAAGGATTTTATTGGATTCTCATTTTGTATAATTCTTTTGCTATATTTTGTATTTCTATAAAATTTTCGTTTAATATTCTTTATAAAGAAAGTTTTTTTAATTATGATTTTTTTTTAAAAATCTATATTTAAACCGATTATATTAAAGCTGCTTCAATTATATTTATTTAATTTAGTAATAAATTTCTCTTTATGAAAAATATTTTCCTGTCCACTGTTCTATTAAACCATTTTATAATGCATGATTTGTGTTTTGTACGTGTCAAATGCAATAAAAAAATGATTCATATATTTATTTGAATTTCTTTATATTCGTTTTTATTAATTTTTTTTTTATTTATTATTCGCACTCATGCTTCTCTAACGATTTTTATTATAATTTATGCAAAAGATTTTATTATTATTTAATCAAAATATATATGCATTAAGTAATTTTGCCTCTGGCAATTTAATTTTATATGCAAAATATTAATACGAATGCAGTCAGCAAAAAAAAACGCGTTATAAATGCAAATGTTAATAATCAATTAAGTGATATAAAAATGCTTATGAAGTTACATGGAATTTGTTTTTAAATGCAAAAAAATTATGGATTATAAGCAGCATGTAAATTTGTAGCTGTTGACTGACTGATGGTTTAAAAAAAATTCTAAGTTTTTCAACGAGTTTTTAAATATTTCTATACATAAAAAATGCTTCATTTTTTAAGATTAATTAAGAACTAGAATGTTATTATACCCTTCACCTACAACCGTCAACTGTTAAATTAATTTTTATGGTTATCAATACTTTAGCCACAAATAATTAGAAGTTTTATTTTATAAAAGGATATCTCTACTAACAAAGTAGCAGCAGGTCTTTAAATATTGTTTTTGACATATGAATAAAAAATATGAATTTATATTTAAAACCACAAAATTTTTTTTTCTACTTGATTTCATTTTTAAGTTTTCCCCTCTCTTGTTGTTGTTCTTTTTGTTACACATGTAGCTATATTTTTTTGATATGACATTGTCAAACGAACATGAGAAACATCAACTAACAAACATTTATCTTAATTAGAAAACATACACAAAACTTCACAAACACACACCCTCACATACCTAAATGCTCTTTGCATTTTGTACAAGAACGAATATCCACTTAATAGAATTTGTTGTTAGAGTAAACAATTTTTCAACTGCAACAACAAAATGTTAGTGTCAGCTTGCTGAATGGTTGACTGGTTGCAACAACAACAGCAAGAAGAGCAGCAAATATTCTAACACTTTATTATATTACACTGTATCAACGACATTTGTTATTTTATGACAAAAGTAAAAAACAAAACCTTCATGATGCAGCCATCACTCCATCACCAATGAATTAATACAACGACAAACTCAAACACCTTAACCATCCAGCACATCATTTCATCATTCATGATGATGAGGACAAGAACTTTGGTCATGATGGCGTATGAGCAATATTCAATGGTCTGTTTATAATTATTAAAAACTAGAAAGAAAAAAAAACGCAAAAAATAAACGTTTTAAAAATTATTAGTCATTTATAATAAAGTTATGTTTTGCAAAAAATCAGTGACATGATGTTGTTTATGTTGGTGTTTTGCTATTCACTGGACTATTGTTTCTGTTAGATAAATACACACACAAACACAAATAACAAATATGAAAAATAGAAAACTGACACATACATTGAAATGTTGTTCATTAATATTTGTTAAACGAGATGTTGGTTTCCAGACCAGCTGTTGTCTTTAATGAAATTGTGTTTAAATAGATAAAGCAAAAAGTAATTTTAATCAAACCAAAAGCTTGTTTATGTCTTAGTTGTGCTATTGAAACACACCCAGATAACTAATGAGAGATTCTGTATATAAATATAATTTTTGGTGGTATGGAGTCATAATTCCATGTTAAAATGTTTAAAAATTTTGTAGCCCAAAAAAATTTTTTTTGAAATTAAATTGTCAAAAGACTTTTATAAAATTTAAATCTGCAAATTTTAACATAAAGGTTTTTTGCAAAACTCTTTGCAATGAAAGCCCTTTAAATATAAAGTTTTAAAAAATAACTTAAAAAATGTTACTTTGATTTACGGCCTTAAAAATTTTACATATAATTTTCTTCAATTTGTATTTTTTACATGAAGACGATCGTTGCTTTAAATGTAGCTTACTTTTTGACAGATAAATCGTATTAAACATTACTACAATTAAGTATTTCTAACATTTTTTTCTATTCAGCATTACTTTGATGCATAAACCCTAGCATTCAACAACCAATTGATTTTCAAGTTTGAAAGAGATTTATGGTCTAAAAATATTATAACCCTATCGAATGTCAAAAACAAATTTTCCATATGTAGTTTGAAGAGTGTTTCTTGCAAATAAATCTCACAAAAAGCTTTATGTGTATTTGCACACAAATCTCAAAAAAGTTTTAAGATTTTTATTATATGTTGCTCGTGTTAATGGCGATGGTAATTGCAAAACATGGAGTTTATTCATGTCCAGTTGTCAATATTTAAGCACAATATGATATGTTTGATTGCTTCCCAAATGAATCAAATGTGTATGGAGAGTTTAACGTATAAGTATTTTATTTCCTAATAGCATTAATTGAGCCGTTTATTTTGAAAGTGGCATAAGTCACTTTTTCAAAAAAATCGAGTTAATGGCAACATTAAATACAATTGAACGGTATCTTCTCATTTTTAAAAAATTTGCACTCAAAAAAAAAGTGACTTATGCCACTTTCAAAATAAACGGCTCAATTATACGCCAAAACAAAAAAATAGAAAACAAACATATTTTCAATTAATATCAGTTTTTCTTACAACAGTTTGATATCACAGGATTAGAAGATTATTAAAATACTCAAAAAAGAAAAATTAACTTACACTAAAGAATCATATAATTATTACTAGTTTAAATATAAAAGAAAACTTTAAAACATTAATCCGAGCACAGCCTTTGAATGACCTTAATATAAGGTCTGTTCCAGGTGCATAACAAGACAGTCCGATCTCGCACAATTTAGTCCAAAAGCGTTCCAGATAACAATTTTTGTGCAATTTTGACAGAAAATGAGAGAGTAAAATTTTTTATTTCCTGTACAAAGTTTTAAGAACTTTTTCTTTGGGTAAGTTTGGACTAGAATTAAATTATCAGCTGTTTTTTGTTTACATATAAAAATCAAAAAATGTTTAAATTAAGGAAGAAAGTTTTTATTTAAAATTGTTTAAAAAGCAAAATGGAAGTTCCAGAAGAACATGCTTTTTTGTTTTGCAAAAAATTTAAATAATTTTTAACATAATAACTGGCTTTTTTCAAATTATTTTCATTCACTTTTTCAGCTTTTTCAAATGATGCAAATGTTTTGCTTTTGAAATATAATGCATTTTAAGCGTCTAAAATCACTAAAATAAAATTTATTTGAGAAAGTAAGCAGCATTAGTATTGCAAAATGTTTAATTGTGTTTTTTTGCGTTGCAGCAATTTGGAACAACTTTTCACATTCAGAAAGTAATTTTCTTTTTACTCTCAATAGTCCGAACTGTTTTGTTATGCACCTGGAATGGACCTACAGACTACAAGCGTCTAAACAGATTGTGGACATATTGTCCATAGTGTACCATAGTGCTCATAAACATGATCATACCTAACACTATGACACGTCACTTTAAAAGGTTATCAGGGATTTTTTTTATACAAATTTTGTTTAAAAATTATATTTTGAAGAAAATGTAAAACTAATTTTCTTTTTATGATAAATCCTACATATTTTAATAAATATTGTGATGATATGTTTTTTTTATATACATTTTTTTATACATCAAATACTTTAAAGTGGGTTTTTTTTTAAATAAAAAGTCCTAAAAAATTCTTTTAACTTGCTTTTATATATATTTTTTATATTTACATACTAACTATATCTTTTTTTTTTAGTTTAATTGCTTTATTTTCTAAATTTTTTTGTTGTGAATTTGTGTTCTAGTCCCAAATCAATATGTATTTTAATTAAAATGTTTACATTTTCAACAAATACAAACATGCATATATCCGAAAGCCTACAATCATTATTTTAACATAAGTCTAAATTAACATCTTTACATGCTACAAGTTTTTTCCCGTAACTACAAAAGACGTAGATGTAGAGTCCTAAGATTTTCCATCATTTGTTTTCCATTATGTTAATGTTTTGTTTTTTGGATTGAGATGTTGTTAAACTAAATGAGTTGCTAATTAACGGTCAGTTTTACATACTCTTGCTTAGAGAGAATACAAAGACAAAACACAAAAAAAAAACAAATCAACAAACAGGCACTAACAAAAACAAGGAAATTCTTAATTAACACACTTGTTAGTCAGTGGAAAAAAAAGCTCAGAAAAACAATAACAACCTCAGCAGCAGCAACTTTAACATGTGTTGATAAAACAATAACCTAAAAATGAAATAAATGATATAAAAAATAATAACGAAAGCAAACATTAATTTACCTACAGGGTGGCAAAAATAATTGCTCGTGTTTTTAAGATAATTTAATAATTTAATGATAATTTTCTTAATTATCCCCTGTATTTTGTTAAAATAAAAATCTTCAAAATTGTCATTATATTTATTTTTAAAAACTATGTTTTCTATGCCGATTCCCATTGTATCGATTTTACTTGAAACACAGAATTGGTGAACATTTATTAGTCAAATCAATTTTGAATAGGTCTGAAAAAAAAACAATAATTGTTATATTGAATAATTTTTCATATTTTAAGACGTAAAAATTTTTTTTATAAATTATTTGATTTTAATAAGTCATTACAAATTAATACAACAAAATTTCTTTATCTAGCTATCGCTATAGGTTTAACAGAATATAAGCGGTATTTTGTATTATTAATATTTGTTTCCCCTGTTTACAAAGTTAATTATTAATTGTAGCTTTTTAAATTCATGAATAATAACATCAGCATAAGACCAAATGAGAAAAAAAAGCAATAACAGCAGCAACAATAAAATTTATTAACAATAATTCATTAACAAACGAGTAATTTTGTTATCTATATAAATACATTAAAAATAAATAACATTAAATACATACAAACAAACATACAACTATAAAACCCACCCAGCATTAAATGAAAATTTTGAGCATATTCAAATCTTTTATGACTCTT
>NDXZ01069306.1:0-16051 GCA_003055125.1 Paykullia maculata | reverse complement strand
GCATATCGTACTCAGTTTTAGAATATCCGTACTTACCGTACTTTCAAGTCGATAGAGGATTTTAAAATTTTCAAGTACGATTAAGTTTAAATTTAAGAATTTTTAGTATAGTATTCTTTTTTTTTTGTGTGTATTTTCTATATTTTCTTTTACTAGTCTATTGGAAAATCTTTTCTAAAAAGTGAAAGTTTTTAAAAAAAATTTGCTACAAATATTTGTTCGTAAGTTTTCTATAAATAAAGAATATTTTCAATAAAATTTGAATTAAATAAAAAGAGATTTAACAACTAGATAAGCTACACAAAAGTTTGCAAAAATTGTTTTAAAATTAATTTTTTATCTAAAATATTTTCTTAATATTTAATATTTTTACTTTTTAATTCGAACGTTCCTCTAGAAATCGCGGCTTAAACTTACATGTAACCAAATAGAAAATTACCTATAAATAAAGACAAGGCAGTAGTGGGTTTTTGCTGAGGGTTTTGCTGATTTTTTACACCAAATTCTACTGCATATATCTGATATATTAATACTAAATGCGGGTTCACACACACACAGATGTAGATCACTAAGTCGAGCGCTTTTGTAATAAAATGAAGAGTATAAAAACGCTACAGCATATCAAATAAATATTGTTGAAATTTCTAAGGGAATGACAAACTCTTATCACTTCTTTTACTAATGGGGTAGAAGAAGAATAAGCCCCGACTAAGCCAATTGTTTAAACAACCTCTTACACACTTGATATTCAAAGAAAACTTTCTCTGTTTCTACTACAAACACAAATGAGGCGCCCCAAAAAATAAATGTAATACGCCTCACCGGTAATGAAATTTTATGCTTCAACTTTTAAATATTTTTAATCTTTACCCGCTCTTCCCAAAACCCATTAGGAATCGTACACGAGCACGCAACCACAAAAATGGAAAAACAAAAAATATTATTGTAAACTGAGATTACATTTGCTTGCATACATTAACTCAAGTAGTCTTTTGTTGTTATTGCATTACAATAACGCCTTTACGAAGGTAACAGGAAAATATTTTATTTACCCTTAAAAATAACTTGACATTATTATCCTACCCATACTCGTCTTCATACAACGCATTGTTATCGCTGCACACAAACTCATCGTCATCACCATTATCGTCATGCTTCATCAACACTTAAAACAGCAAAGAAAATCTTAACTTAAGTAATGGCGCAAAAAGTGAAAGAGAGGTACATACGCAGCCACATATATATTCCGAAATGTCTACACTTGAAAAAAGTGTCAAATAGGTATTATTTACCTTTTCTCCTTAACTGCCAAACATTTTTTTTCTCTTAATAACACTTTAATGTAAACATTTTACTAAATATTTACTCGAGTGTATTTGATTTGGCTTCTTTGTTGCTACTTTGTGTTTGGTATGAATTTGTAACCCAAAATTGCGTGTCATAACTACTAATTGTTTGAATTTATAACTTTCTGTCTTTACAATATCATATACATACATAGTTTGGTGTTACAACATTTCGCATATACATACATATATGCATAAATAGTTAGGGTTAAATAATTTTGCATATGAAATTTGCTTTTTTGTATGAAAGTCTAAAATTAGAAATGGAAAATTTGGGGAAATGACAGACGATCAATAATAACTTTCGTGAAGTTAAATCTAAAAGAAAATTTTTAAATTTACAAAAAAATATTTATATGTAGAAAGTGTATATAATTTTTAAGTTCGTGTATTCCGACTCTATTTTTCTGTGACCACCTCATTCATATTGACCCACAAATATTAGCGGGATATATTAATATCATCAGTTTAAGCTTTGTTTCGAAAAGTTTTTTTTAATTATCAATCTATCAAAAACTTTTTATTGAAAAATATATTTTCTTCACAAGTACATAGATTTTATCAAAAAATATATTTTAAAAAAGAACTAATTAATAATATTTTGTTAAAAAAAATACTCAAACATTTTGCCTTAAAAGTTATTTATCAGAAATTATTGTTACGAGTTATTAAGGTATTAAGCGACAAATATGTATTAAGTGGAACTTTTAAAAAATAAAATCCTATAAAATTTTTTTTTTATATAAAAATTTTATCCCAGCGTAATATTATTATAAATTTTGCTTAAAATAAATTTTCATATAAATAAGATTTTTGTCAAGATCAACCTATAATTGCCAATTAATAGCTCCCACATAAAGCACACTCCCAGATAAAACTTAAACTTTTAATAAGCTGTTTAAAATACATATCGAATATTGGGGTAATATTAACTAACAAACTAGATGATGACTGGTTCGTAAGGTACACCTCCTAAAAAAAATTTTACAGGAGAAAATTTATCGGTAAGCTATTTATATTAGGAATTACGTATATACATATGTACATATATTTAAATAATATGTATGTACGTATTTTATTTATGTATGCAAATGAATACGTTTTTTTTTTCTTTAACGCCAAACATAATTAAACAGAACGTAGTAAAATATTAGGATAAACGCAAAGTCCATACAAAGAAACTAAACACATACGAAACGCACATCTTCTTTTTCTCTTTATGATTTCATTATTGTTAACTCAAGTCTAGAAATGAAAATTGTAATAATTTAACAATTTGTTGCGGTTTCATATTATGATGCTGATAGTAATATTTAAACATCCGTATAACTAAAGGACTTGTGTATGACGAATACTTTGTGTGTCGATTTTTCACTGTATGCGTATGTACACATGTATATGTATCTCAGACCTGGGGGACTTTCATTTGATTTCAATTAAAATTACACGTAACTTATAATTGCTAACTGAGACTTAAACAACAACTAGGTATAAATGTAATTTAAAAATTTTAATTAAAATTAGTTGAAATTTTAGGTACAAAATTAATATAGAAGTTAGAAATAATTGTAAGCAAGAATACTTAATCAGATTGTGGTAATATTTGTATTTGTTATTTGTAGTGAAGCAGTAATTAATTACTTTTAAATTAAAAAAAATTTAATGGCTATTTTTTATTAATTAAAATAACAGTATTTTTCATTGTGTCTTATTTGAAATTGTAATACCTTATTTCAAAAACTAGATAGATATTTATTATTGTTTTTTACTATATGCAATTGATTAAATTAATTTAATAAAGGTTTAAATTTTCTCAGATACACAAGAGAGAAAAAACTAAAAAATTGTTTTAATTACCAAAATAATGCAACCAAGCAAAAAAACTGTTCAAATTTGCACCTATCACCTAAATGATTATATAAATGAATTACTTAAAATATTAAAAACTAAAAAAAAATCGATTTTTTCCAATTAACAAAATCTTAGTTCTTTATAATAAAATTAATTTAAAAAAAAATTTACTTTAAACAAGTTGTTAATTAAATTAATCAAAATGTTAATTGAAAAAATATCAATCAATTTTGCCTCGAAACAACGTCTCATATGATTGGGTGGGTGGTGTGTTTAGTTAAGTGGTGTGTGTCGACTTTTAAAAAAAAATTTTTTTTTGATTTCTTCCTCTGCCGTGATTCGAACCGGGGTATTTCGGATTAAAAGTTCGACGCTCTAACTACTACATCATGCCACCGACTTAAATATAAAAAGCAATATCAGTTTCTAATATTTTAAAACTTTAATGGTAAAAAACCAATATTTTTAATAAGAGCTCAACTCAATTAGACAGTTAATTGGATGAATTATTTATTTAATTAAATAAAAAAAATTTACCAATATTATATAATTAATCGAATTAATTAAAACCGTTATAACGTCTTAATTAGAAAAAAGTGACGATAATTTGTTTTGTGAACATACATAATATGTATGTATACAATTTTTCAATTACAATTACGAATAATGTCTAATTGAAATTTTAAAATTACAGATAATAATAAATGTAAATAATTTCAATATGTAATTATGATTTCCCAGGCCTGTTATATCTAAAGGGTGGAAAATATTGTTCAATTGTGGTTGGAGTTGTTTTTGTATACGATATGCCCTCTGAATGTTTACTAAAATATTTTTTGTCATCATTTTTTATACCTTCTAACCAGCAGAAGTAAAGGAAGAGATATGATTGTATAAGTTTATCATTCTGTGTGTAACCCCTTAAAAAAAATTGATTTTAAAAGAGCGCTTTCTAAAAGGCTTACCTGGAGCTTACCTGCTTACACGAGCATTTAAAAAAGGCTTGAATTTTATTTGTGATTTCCTATTTTGCATGTCTTCTTGGAACTACTAAGCACATGTACAGTAACATAATGAAAATCCAAATTAAAAAAAAAAAAGATACAAGCGATTTAACTCTGCCTTACACACTGCCTAAATGTAAGCAGTAAGTTAGGAGTTTTCTTAATTAATTTTTTTCTCGCCTTCATGGCTGAAATAAAAAGCATTCAAGAAGACGTAGTTTTTAACGCATTCGTATAGAAAGACTTTTAATGTTTCTATTTATCAATTAAGGTATAGGGATAGCCTGAGCACTGCTTATAAATGAAAATACAAGTTTAGTGGGACGCCAAGAAATATTTATCTTTTGTCAAATTCTTAACAACAGTTTTGCCCTGTTAAACATAAGAAATCATTGTCTGTGTGCAATACGTTTATGATTTCTTAAAGCAACCTGATATCAGTTGTTTTTGTAAAAACTCAACTGCGTAAATTGGTAATTAGGAAGATCAAGTGATCAATTTTTTTAAAAGCCGCTTTTTAAATAGTTCAAATAGTTGCTTTTAAAAAAAAAACCGGTTTGCGGCTAAAAAATAAAAAATAACCGATTGAGTGCTTTTTTAATAAATAATAATAAAAAAGGAATAACTAATTTCAATAATTGCTAAATCAAATAAAACTGGTAAACTTGTGCCGCATAAAGTTGGCAATACAAAGTGCTTATATTTCACTCCGTGCATCATATTTGGCCACGTTTTTTTTTAAGTGTTATTTGTTTTATAATTTTTTTTTTAAGTGTTATTTGTTTGCGCCTTGGAACTACTTGAAATATAATCAAGTTTTTCCTTGCTGCACAATTAAGTCAATCTTATGAACACATTTATAAGTGCTTACGTAGAAGAGCCTTTGCAGCTTAGTATTTTAGGACACCTAATACATCTAGCTCTATCTTTTCCATCGCATTCAAAATATTTTATATCTTTTAAATATTTTCACACAAATCATTTTTTAACAAACTTTAAAATAATTTGTAAATTAAAGAAAGTTTTAAATACATATACTTTTGTTGTTTCTTGATTATTAGACAATTTTCTTTTCGTGGAAAAAGTTTTTCTTTCACTTTATAAAACTAAAGATAATGATGGCAAACAATTTCTCTGCAACGATGATGATGTCAACCATCAGTTACGTGCTGTCAACCTTTGACCAGCAATATATATACATACATATATTAAATAAAGTAAATTGAAACAGTTTAAAAGTACTTTGTTTTTCATAAGTGTTTTTTAAGAAACATTTTTGTTAGGTTTTGACACATTAATTGTTTATAAATATCTTGACTAAAGTTTTTTTTTTTTAAGAATATCTAATTAATAATAATTTATTTTCAAAAAAATGTTTTTTATATAAAAAATTTTGCAATTACTATATACTTTGTATATGTTAGAGGGTATTTAAGATTCGTTATAGCCAAGCATAATATTATTTTTTTGTTTTTTGTTTTCGCTATTATCCTTTTGTTGTGGTTGTATTTGCATTTAAGCCTGATATTTAGAAAGTCTTTGTTAAGGGTTTTTAAATATTTAGAACCTTTTGTTGTTCTTTTGTGTGTGTCATAACATCCTTTCGTTGTTTTTCACTGATTCTGCTCTAAGTCTTAACTTTTTTAAGGGTTTTTTTATTAATGAATATTTCACGCAATTCCAATTGAGGTTTTATGTCTAATTAGTAACGCTTTAAATGCGACACAGCTTTTGTCTTTTTTTTGCCATTTTCTTTGTCTTAAAAGTATTCCCCAAACCCTTTTAGGAAAATTTTCAAATTTTTACTTTATTTTGCCAAATGAAATATACTTTTGCATTTTTGGTTGCTAAAGTTGTAGAGACGCAGCAAAACAGGATTTCCTGTTTATATAATTTTACAGAGTTTTTACTTAATTTTTTGGGTATTTGTATTCGTTATTGCATGTAAGAATCGTTTTTACAATTTTCCTCTTTCCATTTAATCCTTTCACAACTAGCGTTTGTATATCATTTAAACAGAAAGCGAAATAATGACAATTTATTTTAATTAACAAATTTCAGTTTAAACGAGGGGTTAAAAGAAAACAAATTTGACACCATAAAATTTTATTTGATTCTTCCAACGTGTGGAGATTGAAAGAAAAACGTGTAAATGATTTCTAAATATTTATTTTGTTATGAAAATTTTTATAATTAAGATTGATGGCTGCAGCTTTAATATTAACATTAGTTTAGGGGAATAAAATACAGCAACAAATCTATTTTAAGGCCAAATAATGTGATGTAAGTTAAGTTAGCAAAAAGTTTTTTTTAAAGTTATCCTTTAATAGCTTTCTAAAATGACTAAAGAAATAAACAGTAATTGTTGTAATAACTGGTTGACTGCAAGTTTCCATTAAGAGACTGAATTTTCCCTTTTCAAAAAGTAGTTAATTGGAATACAAAAACCAATATTTCGTAATATTTTTTTAAAAAAATATTCCAACAACATAAAATTGAAAGAGATAATTTATATAATTTTTTTTATAATGCAAAAATTATCATTATTGGGAAAATTATTGACCTTTTTTTTAATTTCCTTTAATAATTTGCAAAGAATTTGTTTTAAAAAGGAGAATTTACCAATATTTTTTTTTTAATAATTTATAGAAAAATGTATTTCAAAGAAATATATTGCAAATGTGATACCGTTAAAAATTATAAGAATGATATATAGGTGGCCAAACTCGTATTTACATCGCCTTCACAACACAAGTTGTCAGCATTTTTTTTTTTCGTTTATTTAATATTTTGTGGTATAACACTAACTGCTTTTCCAAATATTTGCATTCTTATTTCTTCAAACAAATGCACCTTTTGCCCCCTACCCCCTTTACAAATGATTACAAATTATCTAAGCATTAAATATAATTTGGGTTTACCTAGCAACATTTACAAATGGCCATAATTACACATTTACCAAAACCATTTATATAATTTACATTAGAACATACATATATTTAAATTCAAACATACAAATAATTATCCTCTAAATCTCTAAACAAACTTAAACAGAGAGAAAGAGAAAAAAAGAAAAACTTGTACATTGACTTGTCTCAAAATTTCATTAGCACGTCAAGGCCTTAAGGCTATTTATATTAATTAGTTGTTTCCTGATGAAACCTTTTTTATATTAAATAGATTAAATCTAAACAAGATAGTTAATAAAAACAAATTGTTTAAAGTAGGAAAAACAGTCTTTAGGAAAAAAAAATAATATAATTGAATTCTATGCAGACAATGATGATTAGTGCAGGTTTATAAATTAAATTATAACAGTGACTTCTTCATAGATAGACTATACTGATACACATACATACATATGTATATAGATATAGGAATAAAATATTTATAAAAAAAGGAAAAAAATGTTTGGTTGTTTGTACTTTATAGAAGCCTACACCGTTGGACAAATTGTCTTAATAAATTCACTGACATTTCTAATTAGACGCCCAGCTCCCATACAATGTAAATATTTGCTGTCGCCTATTTGCATGATTAAAAAAATGGGATTATTAAAGTTTGTATGAATAACTTTGTTAATAGATTGCATAGTTCAGCCAAATATGGGATAGATACAAACAGTGGGTGTGGCAAACAAAATTTTTTAGCTAAATAGAAAATTCATACCAATAAGAATGTAGAATTTTTCTTAAATAATTTTAATGCGAAATATGGGTGATTTTTCTTTGCTGGTGGATGCGAAGCGCATCAGGGCTTTAATAATATGTACACGCAAAGAAAAAACATGGTTGAGTATGGTTACGGTAATATGATCACAGAAAATTTTAAAATTCTATGATTACTTCAATTATCATATGGTCGTAGTCATATTATACGTCAATACCATAATCATATATATGGTTGCGAGAATCATTATATGGTTGCGAGATACATTATATGATTATATGATGCTCTTTGATTATGGTTATCATATATTTTAAGGGCATTATATATATGATTATGCGTTACCAAGTTTATAGTTTGGACAATCATATAATGATTCTCGCAACCATATATGTATATGATCATGAAATTGACGTAAAATATGACTACAACCATATTATGATATCATATAAAGATTTTAAAACTGTCTGTGATCATATTACCGTAACCATACTCAACCATGTTTTTTCTTTGCGTGTAGTTACGTTTGTATTGTTCTTACAGCAGCCCTTTTGATTTTAATATTTTCTCTAAGAATAAAATTTATGAAATGGAATTTTTCTCTGAAGACAAGTTTTCTGTTTTTTAATATTTTTTTTATTTTTTATCTTAAAATGAACAAACATCGTAGAAAATTTAAATTAAACATTTCTTTAATTTTTTTTATAAAGAATATAAAGTTGTTTTAAAAAGTTTTTTTTTTAATTAAAATTTTTCCCAAGAAATAAAGCTTTTACAAATGTTCTTTTAATAAAAAATAAATTAAAATTGAAAACAAAATTTACAACAACTTTCTACTTTATCTGATATCCCTAAATTAAGTTTACCTCTAGACTCTTTTGCTTTACTTCGAAATAATGACACCTTTTGCATTCTCTGTAAATGGGGTCACCCTAATGTGAACTGTATGTATAAATGTTTTTCTGTGTCCGTTAACCGACAAAAACTTTTACTTTAGAAACTCTCTTGTAAGTTTCTTTGTTTTATATAATTTGAATGACTTAGGAAGTCAAAGTTACAATAAGAAAGAGTATAAAAAAACTTTTAATTAATTTACGGATTCTCCTAAGCAAAAAATTAAGAAAAAAAAAACAAAAGCAATTACAACAAAATCACCAAAAATCATATTCCCTTTTTTTATTAAATATTTTTGTAGACGCGTAAACAAGAAAGTACCAATTAACAATAAAATTAGTGTACAAAAAAAAAACAATAAATAAAAATATAAAGGAATTATAGGAATAGGCAAAATACTGGTAGGATCAAGCATATTTTCAGATCTTGGTTACAGAGCCACTTTATTTGACAGTGACACAATGACATTTTATTTGCTGTTAAGAAATATTGCCCTTTCCCTTTCCTTTTTTTTTAAATCGTGAACCCAGTAAAATTTGATATCTATAAAAGGCCCGTCACAGTAAAAAAAATTATGGCACAATTAACGGAAATAATACTAAAATTAAACAGAATATATTTAAAATAAAATTTACATTTTTCTAAAAATAGATTTGGCGGTGAATTCATTCGATTAGAAAATTCTTTAGAATACGACAAATTTTCAGTATAAAAACCTTATCTTTAAATAAAGCGCAGTAAACAGGCAACATATTTTTCTAGGAAAGAAATCGGCATAAGATTTGATTACCCGTTAAGGAAATATAAATTAAAACACGATGCCACAAAGTCCCTGTAGTATTTTCAACCACAACGTGTGTAATACACTCCTCGCCAAAGTGATGTCTTTATCACGTCTGGTTCGTAAGATATTGAGCCAAACAAAAAAAAAGTTTAGGTGTTCTATTGAAGGGGCGAGGAGTGTAAATATATGTATAAGCAATAAGCCATATTCGGTTGATATTCAAAAAAAAGGAAATAAATCCTGGCACTTATTCTTTTTTGCAGACAATATTAAGCACAAAAATTACGCTTAATCTGTTTGCCGTTAAACAGTTAAAAATACCCATGGTTGAATATGGTTCTTGCCGATTTTATTAAGAACTTTAGAGCCGGTCGGGTTTGTAGTTAGAAAGAAACCAACAGAATCTTTGGAATTATTTTAATTATGCAGAAGATATTTGCTTTTCGACACATGCCTTCGTAGACCTAACAATTAATATTAAAAATCAGCATAACAGCAACCAGAGAATAAACGTTGGCAAAACCAAAACCCAACGTGCTAACACGTCTTATCCGAAACTATTTCTTATAGGAAATACTTCAATACAAGATTTCAACCAATTTTACCTGTCTTTGTAGAGTAATATCAAAAAATGGCGCAACATGCAAATACATTTCAGTACCAAGGATACATTAAAAACTTGGTTTCTTTTGCGCAGCGTACATGCATGGTCACATGGTCACGAAACATGATCACAGAATAGTTAAAAAATACTATGGCCACTGAAATTATCTTCAAGATTGTCACCAACATATTATAGCTGTAGTCATATTTTACGCAAATACCTGTAGCATATATATGGTTGCAAGAATTAGTTATATGTTTATCTTAACTATTTACTTGATTACGGCAAGTTGCTCTTAGGTTATGGTTATTATATAATATAAGAGAAACATGTTTATGATTACCCAGAACTAAGTAAATGATAAATATCAACATATAAATGATTGCTGTAATGTAAAGTTATGTTTCAGTCACTCGCTCAACAACAATAATATGTTTGTGGCAATCGTTAAAACAATTGCAGTGATCATAGAATATTAAAATCCCGTGACCATACTCAAACATATTTTTTCTCTGGGTGTACAAATTAATCGGCTTTATAGATAAATGTAAAGGTTTTTTTCCTATGCGGTTGCGAGACGCAAGAAAAGACAAAAAAAAGATCCAGATGTTTATGCAAATAAATTTTTCGAACTTGCTGACCATGAGCTATAAATAATAACAGGCAATCCAAAAATATCATTAGTGGCTATAGATTGATTACATTCTAAGAGGGTCTGCGGCAAAATTGCAAGTCTTAAAAGCCAAAAGCATTCAAAAAACGCCGGCATAGGTCAGATAAAAAATGTATTTATTAATATTTGCGCAACTTATGATTTTTTATTTTGGTTATCGAAAAGAAATGTCGTGGTTTATAGCCTAAAGCATTTAAAGAATTTTTGATCTGAAACAACTTTAATTCCTTACCAACTCTTTTAAAGATATATTTAAAAAAATAATTACATTTAAAAGGAACATCTTCTTATGATTTCTCTTTATCTAATTCTGTACAGTAATATTATGAAAAAAAAAGAATTCATAACAAGTTAATCTATGCAAGATTTAAATATTTAGTTAAATACAATTTATTCATTTCCTAAGAATCAGTTTAACTTGTGGCATAAGAAAAAGATTTAAAGATACAAAGTTTTTAATGTTATTATTTATCCTAAGGAAATCTAAAAGTAATAGCAACAACGAGAAAAATAGAAAACAGAAAAGAAAGTTTGTATTAAAAAAACAACGGTTGTTTACACAAACACATACATCTCCATTTTGTCAGAGTATCCTTTATTATTTTGTCTAATAACAGAGAGTTTGAATAATTTGTTGTTAAACTTTACAGACAGAAAAAAAAATGTTTATAAATGAAAATTTACGTCGAAAAAGGAAACGTTAGAGATAAATGCTAACTAGTTGTTGCGAGAAATCAACTTTGAAATAAATTGATTATGGTGTGATGATGTTGCTGTTGCCATGTGTTGCTGTGAAGTTTTTTTTTTTGCTTTTCCTTTTGACTGTTGTGATGTTTGAACCATTGTCATCTATCTTAATTAAGTTGAGTAATTTTGAAAACTGTTTGTAATGAAATATTTGTAACAAAACAAACAACAGTAGGGAAAAAGCACAATACAAGCAGTTATTCAACCTATATATGTATACACAGGATCGTATACATAGAAACATACATGCATAAATACATTATTAGAAATGTATTTATGTATGTAAGACTGCGATATTAGGGAAGTTCCCAACTTAAGTAATTAAGACATATAAATAAAGTTAAACAATTAATAAATCATAAAGTTTTAAAGCTTTTTATTGGAAAAAGTTTTAAAATAGAAAGTTTTGTAGCAATAGTTAAATAAGTTGCAAAATTATAAATGAGGTTCATAAATTTGTTTAATGTTTAAAGAATGCTTAAGCTTAGAGCCAATGAATCAAAACAATATATTACATATCATCATCTTCATTATATTATGATCTCTAGTTTTCAGTTTTAACTTTGTTTAAAGAAAACCAACCCCCTACTAAAACATATTATAGATAACAAATTGATTTTTAGTTATCAAGTCATTTTTAACATGAAAGCCCTTTGGACAAACAAATAAAATACTCTTATTGCAAACGATGACAAGTCATGTCAAGGAAATTTAATTCACAAGTAATTATAAAATTACTTAAGGGTTCATCATTGTTTAGGAGAACAAAACAACTTTTTTGTAAAAAAAATATTTGTTAAATAAATTATCTTTAAACTTAAGGGGGTTTCAGTGAAACTTGGTAATGACTTCTTCTTACTCATTAATATACTTTTTAATGACTGCTTTATATCGTCTGCATTACTTAGTAGTTGTCAGATAATAACTTATTTATTACCTGATATATAAGCAGTTATTTTTTCTCTAATTAATAATTTTAGATACACAAACTTTTTTGATCATAGTTATTAGAGTCCTTGATAGTAATTAGTTCATTTAAGTAATATTTAAGTAATGACATTTTTAGTTCCCTATTTGTAAGCAAGCTAAAAACCGTCTTTTATCAAAAAAAACTGGCCTTTTTATTTTCTTTGAAGACAATTGTAAATGAAATTTGTGAGATACCTAAAATAATTTTTTTTAATTGTATGTATTTATTTGTATTGCCGTTTTCAATTTGTGAGTTGGGGTAGGACTATAACTTCTTACGTTTCGTTTTAAAGGTTCTTTCCTTGTGCTGAATATTGTAATTCGAAAAATGGACTAGTAACATTTTAGCCGACAACAAATCCTATTGGAATCATGACTTTAATCCAGCAAAAACTGTGTAATGACTTGCTCTTACTCGATAACATACTTTTAAATGTGTTTAACATACCGTGGTTTTCTAATAAGATCATATTGTGAAAAGTAATAACTTATTCATGAGATTTTTAATAAGAAATAAAATCTGCATGCACTTCGGTTGAATAGTATGATTCACACGTAAATATATTTTCGACGGATGTTTATGAATTTCATGACAGTTTTGCAAATCGACTCTAAAGGTTTTCTGTAAAACGCAACGTACAGTAGTAACAAACATCAGTTTCGTTCTTAGGAAGCCGAATATAATATATTATTGATAATGAGTTCTGTAAGCCCATACAATCAATTGGATATTTTACTTATTAAAAGCAAGTAGTAAATAATATTTTAAAAGTAATAAATAATGCAATTACGCATTTGTAATCTAAAGGGCTTCTTTATTTATTAATAGTAAGTAGTTACTTAATGGCATGAGGGTGGTAAGTACTTGCCTCTAATGACATCGCCGTGCTAAAGTAATGTGTTAAAATTCCAATGAGTAAGTAAGTAAGTCAACTAAAGTATTTTATCATTTTAACTCATTACAAAGCATTGCAAGTTTTTACCGGGAAGCGCATTCCATACAAACTTCCCCTCGGAGTTTAGCTTTGTAGCTCATTTAAGTCTTAAATAATAATGACTTTACATATAAAAAACGGATCTAATAAACTTTATGAATATCGGTCCGTAAACAGAAAAAACCGGTTTGGTTGTTATAACCGGAATTGTTGTCAACCGAAAGGTTTTAACACAAAAAAAAGTTCCATATGTAGTTAGATCTGAAATTTTATAACGGCAACAGAAAAATTAAATTGTAAATTTTCACAACAAATCTCTTTTCCAAGTGAACCTTATCACAGTCACCTGGCTTAAAATGGAAAATCATAAAAGCATTGTTAATTCCTTAAAAATTTTGATGTTGTGTTAGATCTAGAAAAGAAAAGTTTTATAAGCCCGAAATTACATCTATGGATTTTGTAACGATCTGTCTACAATTTGCCTAAGAGCTGTTTCCGGAGTTTTTAAACTAAAGTAATAACTATTGTTTAACTAACACAGGCTTTTTGTGCCTTAACTAATGGCATACTAAGAGCTGTGAATAAAATGATATTTTAACTAAAATATTGCCAATAGTTAACTAATAACAGTGAATTTGGGTATAATTTAAATAAAATTTTGCAAATCCAAAGCTAACAATTGGTCTAACAACGAATAGAACTATTTTTATCCCGATAATAATGCAGGCGATGATACATATAATCACCCCTATCGTGAATAAATTTTCCCCCAAATTTTTTTCCCCTTTCCCAAAAAATTTTATGGGAAAAAAATTTCACATTTTATTCACGATAGGGGTGAATATGTTTTATACGTGTAATACGTATAATTGTAACCATTAAATAACTTTTTTCAAAAGAACAATGTAATTGTTACTCTTTTGGAAGTAGTGCTAAACTACGGGTTTAGCTTAGGTGTTGCCAAAGTCCAAACGCTAGAAACACATAATTTGAGTCCAATGGGATAAACACATAGACAGCTTTTTAACCTAATTTTCTAACAAATTGAATAAATACAGTGAATCCATCCGGCTTGTTTCCTATTAACTGGTGTGTGATATCACATCGTCGGGCATCATTTCCCAGTATTTTCTTACTATTTTATTTATTAAACAATTTTTATTTACTTACCTAAACCAGTCATTGGTCCAAATACTGTATTGTCTTCAGTTGTCGTACAATTCCAACGGCGATTTTTAAATTGAAACTCACATTCCTGCAAAAAAAAAATGTAAAAAAATAATATAAGATTTTTGAGTTAAAACAGAGTTGTAATTAAATCGATATACAATTTTTTCAAATCTATTAAATTTACAATATTTTACAAATAAAAATAATTATTGCGGATATTTTTTACCACAAACGGGCCTAAGCAACATTAAAAATATAAATTAACAAGCGAAAAGACGAACATTGCTTAACTGATAAACATTTTTTTTTAAATATTTGGAAAATAATGGAAACTCAAAGCCCATAAGGGTAAATTCAAATAAAGACAAACATTAATAAAGCTTAACGGCCGTATGCAACTTTTTTCTATGTAAAACGACCTAAAAATTAAAACTTCAATTTTGTTAAACTTTAGCTAAACAAATATTAATTTAAACATAGAATTAATAGTTTCGGCTGAGATAACTAGAATTGTTGCCAAGCGTAGGGTTTATTTGTAATTGTTAATTGTTCTAACTATAAAGTTTCGTTTTAAAAGTTAAATACATAAGTATATATAGTTTATAGTTTTAGTCAATAAGATATCGGTCATAGAAACTTATCACCACTTGAAAAAAAATTCGTCTGTAAGAATTACACTTTTGTATTGGAAAATATTTTGGTTACCATAACGAATCTGTTTTCTGTGTTTATGCATACAATAAACTATAAACTATTAAATTATAAATTAAAAAAAATTTATTATTTTAAACATATAAATAAACCAGAAAATAAAAAGAACATGTGGTTGCTTAATACGATAACTTCAAAGCAAATCAAAATATGGAAGTTGCTTTAAAAAAAAAACCATTAAACATTTTTACTCAATAAATATCTTTTGTAAGAATATTGAAATCACAATTTTCCAGCTAAATAAATACATACATACATATGTCTCTATTTCTTCAAATATTTATATAAAAGGTAAAGACTATAATCTCAATAATTTTTTAGGTTTAAGTTTTATGAAAATTTTATTGACTTCAAAAAACACACAAATGCTAGTTTCAATTAAAACTTAAATTTAATACATTTTACAGTTATCAAAATATGATTATATGTATATTATATTTCAAATTAAAAGTCAACACTAAAAAATCTGTTCATGTAGTGTTCACACTACGTAAAGGTGTATGCCCAAGTTTGTATATCAACAATAATCAAATTCCAAAAAAGACAGTGTGAATTAACGTGGAAGACTTACATTAAAGCTAAAAAGGAGCATTTAAAAACAAAAACCAAACGACTATATTGGCTGTTAGGCCCTAAGTCACAAGTTAGTACTGAATCTGTAATGTTGAGTGTAATTGCTTTTTACTTGTTTTAATAA
>NDXZ01069287.1:9653-20438 GCA_003055125.1 Paykullia maculata | reverse complement strand
ATAGCCGAATATAACGCTCTTACTAGTTTTTTTTAAATTTAAATCGAGTTGCTACTTATGATTGATTGTTCAACAATTGCAACAAGTTTATTTTTGACAGATTTATTGTGGCTTTAACAATTGTTGTTTTATAATAAATTTTATCGAAAAGGTGTTACCATAACTTTAGGTCAGGTTTTTTTCCAACCACTATTTGAATGGCATGTTAATTTTCTAAGCCAACAAATAAATAAAATAAACGTTTGTAGTAAAAAAAAAAAATAAAAAAAATAGACGGAAAACGGCAATTGAAGAAAAATATACAAAACACTTTTAAAGTTTTAATAATTTTAAAGAAAACTGACGGCAAATCAAATACTTCCTTTACTCTACATAAAACATTTAAAGAGACATAATATTTAAAAAAAAAAGTTGTTTTGGAAGTTAAAGACTTCTTTTTAACACTTATTTACGAAACTCTTAAGCAACAGTTAACCGTGGGCCAGAATTGGAAAAAATAGATATAAATATTTGTTTCATTGTCTGCTTATGGAAAAAATGATTGAGTTTTTCTATAAAAAAATGACGACCAAAATTTCTATAAAAAAATGTTTAAGAAAAAAAAATCACGATAAAATTTTTCAATTTTTTATAAAAACGATTTTAAATGAATTAAAAAAAAAAATTGAAGAATCATTTATTTAATAGAAAAAGTGACGACTAAATTTTTTTATTCAAAAACTGATGAAAGTCTTTGGTGGAAAAATTAATGAAATTAGTTTTCAGTAGACAAATTGGCGACCAAAATTTTTAAATAGAAAAATTGCCGACTAATGTTTTTTATAAAAAAAATTAACTGCAAAATTTTTCTATAGAAAACTTGACGACAAAATTTTGTTTAGGGAAAAACCAGATACTTAAACTATTAGAAAAAGTGACTTCCAACATTTTTTATAGAAAGATCGACGACTAAACTTTTGAGAGAAAAAACTGAGAACAATTTTTTTAGTAGAAAAGTTTAGTAGAAAAATTTGTGTAAACAGTTGTTGGTCAGAAAATTATTAAAAACAAGGAAGTGACCGTCATTAGCTGTTAGTATTAAGTGGCTGAAGTCATTTTCTTGTGAATGCCATTATTTAACGCAACGTGTATTTAATATAACGAATTAAATAATAATTGTTCAACATACAAGTCCTCGTTGTATAACTTGCAATGATGTATTGAATTACTTTTTTGATTTACTTAGTTGTAAATACATAGTCAGTTTCTATTGTATTATTAGTATTGTATTATTATATTGTAAAACATTAAAGAACAACAAACGTTATATTAATAAAAAACCCAATAACAATAATGCAATAAATAAATAATTTTCTTATTAAAGCATTTAGTTAGTGTTTTTAGGCGCATTACACATTTTTTACAATAAAACTCTATTTGGCGTATAATATATATGTTTTCAGTGCGTTTTGTTTGTAAACATTTGGCATCACTGCTTGCGCACACGTCACTTATCTTTTAAATGTTAAAAGTCTTTCATTTTTTTTTTTAATTAAATTTGTTGTTATATTTAAATTAAAAACATTCAAAAAAAAAGACAACCACTAATCAATAGCAATGTTGTATTGCTTAACATAAAATGTGTTTTAAGAATGAAATACATAATTATAAACTGCATTTTTACCCATAAATAAGATAAAAATTAATAAAAATGTCTTTTAGTTTTATTAGAGAAGAAAAAAAACAAAAAAAACAAGAAATAAAAGTAAATCAACATAATCCACGCGCCAAATAGCAAATGCAACTGGAAAAAAATAAATTAAATAAAATTGGGAAAAAATCAAGGTGACTTGAAATGCAACTTGATTTTGTTTTGGAATTTAGTCGGCTAAAATTATTTCGTAATACTAACAGAGTACATACAGGTTTAGTCAAAAATCTTGTACCACAACTTAAGCATGTTCAAACAACTTTAACTTGTGCGGGTTGTAAAAAGTTGGATTTTTAAAAATAAAAAATTTCCTTTAAATGTTTTGGTTGTTTTTTTTGTTTTTATTTACACAAATGGGAAGTGAAAGAAAGTGTTAGTGTATTTTGCAGCAGACAAACATTTTTTAATGCCAAATAAGTTTTTTTTACCTGTTAACTTTGTTTTTTTTTAACAAAAAAAGAAGTGGCCGGAATTTTATTAAAAACAAAATTCGAAAATAAAAACAAAACATTGTTAAATGAAGACAGTTAAAATGTATAAATTTTATACATACATACACTTTTACACATATCTAAATATCTATGTATATGTATGTACAATATTTAATTACCCAAATGTACGTTTACTGTTAGAAAAACAGCAACTTTGTTATTGTAAATAACCTAAACCCCCACAAATTTTACAGGCATAAAGTATAAATAAAGGTATTCGTGTAAGTTAATAAAAACATGCAAGTATGCACTGCATTTTTGCTGGTTAACAAATATAAAAAAATGTTAAAGCATTGAGTTAAGGAAAAACAAAAAATTTAAAAGCCAAAATATATTATTAGTTTTTTTTTTTGTTGTATGTACATATGTATATATACTACAGCACGAAAGTCTACAATTTCGTATATTGGCTATGAAGATGGCCTTTAAATAAGAAACAAGAAACTAGTAGCTGTCTTCGCGCGTATGTTTTCATATTGCACAAATCAATTGTTATGGTTTATTGAACCAAATCTATGCTTTGTCATGAAATTATATAGTTTTGTTGTTAATTTTTGTTTTTCTTTTACTGTTTCTTTTTTTAAGCTTGAGTGGGTTAGGTTGTGGATAATACAAAGTAATGGTTACCTTTAATGTTAAATATTTTTTATATGTTTTAACGGAGTATAACTAGATTTAAGGCAGTTTAAAATCATATGATTTAAGATGCACGCCCCACTGTGGCAAATACATAGAAAAGGCGGTCAAAAGTATCATTTTTTCACCAGCTCAGACTAGAGACTCATAAGACAAATCATATTTCTAAACTCTAGGAGCCAAAAGTTTAACCCTTATATTTATTATAAACAACTTATAACTTTATGAAATATTTATAAGACAGTTTTTTTTTTATACAAAATTAATTTTATAAACCTTTGATAACTTTACAATTCGTTTTTGAATACCGGCGTAAATCTCTGCATCATCTATTTGAGCAACATGTAGCTCTTTACTAACGTGGCTTTTGAACGGTTAACAGCGTTTTGCAAGCAGCGAACGATTCAGAGGATAGCAGCAAGCGTCGAGTGACGAATTTGAGGGGCATGTAGGTTATTACTGAGCGTCACTTTTAAACAACAATTTTTACGTGATCACGCGACTATATCGACCTCTTAGCGCCCATTGATCGTAAGCACCAAAAACACAAATTTCGCAGGAGAAGGTTTTTTCTTATTATTTTAAAATTTATACGAAAAATTAAAAATGTTTCGATGCTCGATGCTAGATTTATGTTCAATAAGTGACATATATTTTGACATTTTGTAAATTTTAAACTATGGGTAGGACCATAAAATTTTAATTGTTTTCATAAATTTTTTTCTTAAAAAATGTCGCTTGCGATATCTATGCCAGAGCCTTCTTTATTTTTATTTAAGGTCAACAATATTAGAACTTTTACACTTAACTGAACTTTCGTTCTTTTTGGCAATGAAAAATACTTTTAAGCCAGATCTACGAAGCCGCAAAAGCTAAAAAGCCGTAAAAGCCATGAAGCTGAACGTAGTAAGAGCTACAAACCAACTGTGCAATGACTAAAGAGACTCAACATATTATTTAAAAGCAATATTAATTTGGAAAAGATTTTTGTAACTTATCAAATCATAATTTAATCTTATGTTGTATCAAAAACGGTACAATTTAATTTAGAAGGGTTCACTGACCTGCCACGCCACACAGTGTTCAGGAGGAATCAATTTTGACCTTATCCAATGACTAGTTTTACGCTCTAGGGATTTATAAAATTTTGTTAAAGTTTTGCTTAGTTGCAATAAAAAAAAAACCGAAAAACAATAAAACCTATTAACAATTATTACCTTGACACTTTTAACGCCAATCAGACCTTTGCGGTAACATACACATTAATACATACTTATGTATAAACAAAAGTATTTATTAAATTATATCTTAACAATTTATAAAAAAAAACAATTTATAGCGAAAAAGCCTTTAATTTATTAGTTTTAATACAATAAACATAAAACAAATAAAAATTTGCTTTTAATTTTGAATCATGTTGCTGTATTAGAAGATGTGAAAAACACGCATATTTTGAAAAAACTGTTGTAAATAATTCAATATTTATATTATTAATAGCATTAACAACATTAACATTTGCCAACTAATTTACTAATTTCATAAACTTAAAATAAGAAAAAGTCGCAAAACTGTTTTTATAAACGTTTAATAGCGTTATTAAGCTATAATAATCTATTAATAATTTCCAAAGGTTTATTGTAGCTTTAACTCTACTTAAAACTTTAATTAAGTTGGCATTTTTATTTAAAAGAAACGGTTTTGTTATAAAAATTTTATTTTAATTTTACTTAAAAGTGTGAAAGAAGATAATTAAACAAATTGAAATAATTAAAATTAATTTAAATGCTTTTATCGGTAAATTTTTGACCAACTTGAAATGTTAGATATTAATGTATATACATAAATACATACATTTGTATGTATGTACGGGGTAGGACAATATGTATCACCATGGTAGAAAATACTACCATTTTTGTAAATGACATCGTTTCTTTTGACATTCTTGAGGTAGACATTTGCGAAATTTAAGGCAAATAATAATGAGTCGGTTTACGCCTTAAGAAGGTGCGATTATTGTGACAATGTTTGCGCACAATAATTCATTATGAGCGATTGAAATTGACAATCTTTTTTTAGAGGACGTGTTACAGTTTCAACAAGGTGGGGCCACTTGTCATAGTGCGTAAATGGATGCCTTTTTAAAGCGTTTAGTCTTGCGCTTTAGTGACTTGTCAATCAATATGACTGCCCCGAAGTTCCTTCTCGGAAGATATTAAAAGTCTTTGGTGTACGCGAGCAAGTCCCGATTCTTCGAAAAATATTAACTTGAAACCAAAAATCTAAAATTCATACCAATGCCCACAAAGGCCATCTGTCGGATATAATTTGCAACAAGTAATTGAAACAAAATCTGTTGAAAACCAAATGAGTTTTCTCTTTGAACAAAAATTATAGTGAAAGCAAAACAGATGACGGATTTTGTCCCAGCCTATACATAAACATAAGATTTCGATTGATAACAAGTTCATCAAACCAAATGGTGCCCTGCAGTTCAAACTGTTTGCAATTTTTCCTTTCTATTGTTTACCTTTTATACCATTTAGCATTAAAAATAACATTATTAATATTAGAAATGTATTTATAATAAAAAAAAAAAATATATTTCTAATCCAATATAACGTCTAAGTAATAAAAAATTTGTATTTAATCACAAAAAATTATTTAAAATTGCTAAAATAAAACAAAAAACAAGGTAAAGTTAGGCAAATAAAATAAAACATGCAGTAGTGATGTTGAGTTTTTCAGAGACAACTTGTTATTCGAATACTTTCAATATAAATCCAAAAAATAAACAAACGTTTTTCTTTTTTATTTTAAACATGTAATGAGGGTTTACGCTCTTGTAAATATTTATTTTTTCTTCCTGAAGTCTAGTATTTGTGTTTTAAATTGTGAGACCTGGGAAACATTGACTTCCACTTTTTTTGCAACACTAATAAATAAAATTTTAGACAAAAGAATATAAAAGGTAATTTCCTTTTAGCAATCATTTATGAACATGATACTTTGTTAAGGGTTTTAAAGGCTAAAGTGTCAAATAATTTATTTGTACTTTAAACCTAAATTAAGTTTTTTTTGTAATTGTTGTTGTGCTCTTTTACGAAAACTTAAATGTCATTACAACTTATTAGTAAAAAATAAGTTTTATTCTCCTAAACGATGCACATGTCTCAATCTGCAATTGAACTTATGTTGAAGTAATTGAAGAACATTTTATAAATATTTTTTTTTTAAAACCTTTAAAAGTTATAAATTTAGTACTATTTTTTTATATTTTTTTAATTACAAGTAAGAAACCAAAATTGTTATAACTATGAAATCCTTGAGAGGTTAATTTTAGAATTTTTATAAATAGTTATTAAAGTTTATTATACAAAGTCATAGTAACAATTTATGTAGATTTTAATTGTTACTATGCTCAAGAAAAAAAAAAAAAAAACAAAAACAAAATATTAACTTTATTATACACTCAAACAAATGTAATAAAGCGTGATATTATCTTTTTATAATTTTATTAAGTTTAAACGTTTCAACGTGGTTAGCAAAACATATGCATATGGTTTTGCTTTTTTTAATAAAACAATATTTGTATTTTTTATTTAAGAAGTTTTGGTCAAGATAGCAGCAATTATTGCCTTGGCACGCAATAAAAACAAAAGTTCCTGCCTTAAATACAATTGGTAATGGTTAATGGGTCATTAAAATTCATATTGTATAGCAATTGTATTCGGTAAAGAGCTTTAAGAAATAATTTAAAAACATTTTTATTTTAATTAAAATTTAATAATAAGGGCAATGTATGTATTGTCAAAAAATTTTTCCATTTAAACAAAATATTCAATTCATTTAATTAATTAACAATCATTTATTTAGAAAATATTTGAAATGATTTTTTGTTGTTGCTTTTTCCGTTTGGCCAAGGATAGTTTACGACAGCACAATAAACATAGCAGTCAGAGTCACATTATTTTAGAACACTTTTAGTATGAAAAGCAACTTAAACCATTGCAAATTTTAAGGACATATGACATTATGATATCATAAGTTAGCTTGTGAATCCCTCAACTGTATAATAAAGGGGATACAAAATTTGTATTAAGAACTAAAATGTTATTAAAAATTAAATTAATTTTTTCAAATTGTTTCTCTTAGCAAGGAAAAAATGAAAAATATATTTATTTTAAAGTTTTTTTTTATTTAAAAAAAATCAATTTATTAATAAAACAGAGCAGTAACTAAAAAAATCCCACTTTAGATTTATATAATATCTTATTTGAATTGCTTTTTAATAAGGAAAAAAATAGTGTATCATTTACAAATCAAAAGATATCGTTTTTTTTATATTTTCCCGAATAATATTAATAACAATGGAAATTTTCGGTTAAAACTTAATAAAATATAAAGCATTTAACAACTATGATTTCATTTAGTGAAAGAAACTAAATTCCTAAAAACACTCAAAATGAACTACATTAATACAAAAGTGTTTGTAGAAAACCTTGACCCACTAGGTGTAGGGTACACATATATTTATTGCACCTTTAAAACAAACAACAAAAAAGTAGATATTTTTGACTTATTGTAAACTTACAAAAAAAAAATTATTTATGTGGTTTGTTTTTTAATTAAAAAAATAGCAACACTTATTAAAATGTGTATAAGAAAAGCAACAGCATTAAGTGTACACACATGTGTTAATTCAGAAATTTAACATTAACCTTTGAATATTAAAAAACAGTAAACGATGAAAAATGACAAAAATAAAAAGACATAAAAACAAAAGACTTAAGACACAAAACTCATAGACAGAGAGAGACTTTATTGAGGGGCCGCCACAATAAGTGAAGTCTTTATTAAACTCACTAATGACAATGACTAACAAATTTTACTAATATTTAACGAAAAAAATATTAAGGTGTTAAGAAAAAAAGCAAAATTGTTTTTTTTTAAAGTTCCACAATGACAGCTTCAAAGGGTAACTAAAAGAAGAGCAAGAAGAAATGCAAAAAGTGAAGAAATAAAAAGCGAAAGTAAAATAAATATTTTGGGTTTCCTAAGAAGCATCAAAAACAAATTAAAAATCAAAATTTTATTGACTATTAAAAGTCTTAACAAAAGCATTGATTTATTTTTCACTACTGGTTTAATACTTACCGGCACTTTTGTGAAAACAGCTGAGCCATACAATGAATAGTAATGTGCGGCAAATATGTTGATTGTTGTTGTTGGCAGGCATGTTGTAATCACAATGTTATTTAATTTTGTTTTAGCTTTTTTTTTTAAAGACACTTAAACATAAATTTTATAGCTTAATAAAATATTTTATATAGATTTAGAGAATTTTTTTTGGCACTTTTTGCTAGTTAAAAATCGGCACTAGAAATTTGTTTTGAAATAATATTTTTTTGGCCAAAATACAAATAAGTTAACAATCTTAAGCTTTTTGTTTAATACAAAGATGCAGTCTTTGCAGTTGCGGTTGATATTGTATTTTTAAATTATGGCCTTTGCTTGTTGACATAAATGGTGGTGGTGACGGTGGTGTGTATTGGTGGTTGGTTTGGAATTTTAGTTATTTTAAACATAAAAAACCAAACTGCAACTAAATACTAAACAAAACTTAAATATAGTTGCTGTTTATTTTGATTGGCATTTGTTAGGAGCAAAAACTTACACACGCATACATACATGCAATTATGTAATACTATGACAAAATCTTAAAATAAACGTTTAACTAAATTTACTTAACAAATTAGCACTATTTTATAAAAAAAAAAACATTTTTTTTCAACTTCAATATCCGTTTTAGTTTTTTTCTTGCAAACTAAAGTAAGTTAATAGTGGTTTTTTACTTTTTGATTTTAATAACTTAATTATTTTTAAACTTGTTATAAGTAAATATTATTATTTATTATTTTAATATTTTTTTAATTTGACTCAATTTATCGTTTATGTTGCAGACATCCGTTTTCGTTGAACGTCTAAGACCGTTTAGCTGACGTGCTCAATAACATCTGTTTGTTGGTTTACAACTTTTGCTTTCATTTGCTTTAGAGTTTCTTAATAAGCTACCAGCCGTCATCTGGTGCCTGGCTGACATGAATGGATTTTAAGCTTTTATTTTATGCAGTTGTTTTTGTTAAATGTTCGTTTTTTAAACTCATATTCGGGTATTTAATTTGGCGCATTTTTTTGAAGGCTTAACTTGCAAAGTTTTTAAATAAAGTTTTATTCACCATTTTAATTTTTGTTATTGTTTTTAAACGAAAGCTTTATAAAACAAATTTAATTGTAATAACTTTTATACATTAGTGGTTGTGTATGTTGGAGTTAATATTGAAATAATGCAAAAAAGGTTTAAAAAGGAAGAAAAAGCTTGGAGTGTTATTTGGATTGCATTTTAGAATTTTTCAATATTTTATTTTACTTATAACTATTGTTTACCAATATATGTCTATTTTTTATTTTTAAAAACACAAACAAACTCATGTATACTAATGGGATCGTGAGTAACTTTTTACTCACATATAAAAACGCTTATGCATGATCACCTTTTTTTTGGTCTTACGCTTAAGCACGCTTACGTGAATGGTCACAATTACTTAAACTGAAGTAATACTTATGGGAAATTTATCAATTATATTTTTTTTAATAATAAAAACCACAATATTATTATATTTTAATCACTCTTATGCTCACGCAAAGAGAAAACTTGGTTGGGTTTGGTCACGGAACATGCATCACATAATACTTAAAAGATACTATGATCACTGAAATTATTTTCATGATAGTCACAAACATATTATGGTTGTAATCATATTATACGCCAATACCAATATCATATATATGGTTGCAAGAATCATTATATGTTTATCTTAACTATTAACTCTCTTACAACAAATCATAAATATGTTGCTCTTAGATTATGGTTATCATATATTCTGAGAGCTGCACATTTATGATTACCCACAACTAAGTAAATAACTAACATCAACATATAAAAGATTGCTGTAATCATAGTTATGGTTCAATCACTCGCCAAAAATTAAATACCACAATAATATGTTTGTGGCAATCATATAAACAATTGCAGTGATCATACAATATTAAAAAAAAACCGTAATCATATTTCCGTGACTATACTTCACCATATTTTTTCTTTGGGCTCAGTTAAAAAGGCCCTAACCCATATAATTGTTACTTTACATGTTAATTTTTTTTATACAATTGCTTGTAAAACCGTTATTTTTGAAAAAAATTGTACTAATTTTTTGTGAAGAGGTGTTTTTGTGCCACTAAAAAAAGTCAATTTCGAAAAAATGCGAGCTAGGGCCTTTCTACCTGATATCAATAATGCAATGATAATTTTGATTGTTTAAATTTCACTTGGAATACATTACTTTCGATATTTTATTTAATAAAAACTAATTAAAATAAATGATGCCAACTGTTTTCCTAAAAATTTACCCATATGTGAGTTGTGGTAACCAGTGTTTAAAAAACTGCAGTCAACATGTATGGAAAGAAACTGTTTGCTTTGCTTTTCCATACATGTTGACTGCAGCTTTTTAAGCCCTGGTGGTAACTCTGAATAATAAAATGAATAGAACTACAGAAACATTTTTGAATTAAATTTTTTGCTTCGACAGATTTTACTTGACTATGTCACAAGAAAAATATTACTTTTGTATGAATTTTATTAGCACCATTCTTTAAATTCTTGAGACCATCAATTAAAAAATTATTTAACCTTAAATTTGACCTACAAACCTTGATATATTAGTTATTAATTTATTTAAAAAATGTAGTATTCTTTTAGTTTATCAACAACACTTCACATAATTGTCACAGTAAATGACATTTGAAATTAGAGCGAATACAAATTAGGGGCAATAACATGAGGGTGATTTAAAATTCTAAGCACAAACAAAATTTCTAACAAGATGCGTGATAATACCCACCCAACTG
>NDXZ01069194.1:0-15207 GCA_003055125.1 Paykullia maculata | reverse complement strand
CTTTTTCCATGCATTGTGTAAGCCCTTGTTATGGTTTTCTTAAAAACATATTTCTAAGATCTTACACTTAAATCTATAAAAGCAATTTATCTGTCATAACGTATTTATTTTGTTATTTTTTATTTACATATACCTACATATGTATGTAGGTATTTTTTAATGTTCTATCCTAAATAAACAATAAGAAAAGGAGAAAAAAGAACACAACTTAAATATCAAATAAGATTTATTTATTATTTACCTTTCCGGCTGCTTTTTTATAACGTCTAGTTGCTTCATTAATTAAATCCTTAACCAGAAGATTTCCATCACCACAAGGCACTAAAATGCGTGTGTCACCAAAACAAACGGTGACTTTCATGTTGGCAAAACTCACGTTTTCTCTTACTTTCTTTAGCACAAAAAAACACACACACTCACACACAACTAAATTAAAAGCAAACACAATTATGCACCAGGCAAATGAAGAAAACAAAAATCACGCTTGTTTCTTGTTAGATGCAGTTTTTAATTTCTTTAATTTTAATTATTAGATATTTCTTTTCACTTGATTTTCTATTTTTTGCTGTTTTAAAATTACCACTGTCTGTTATTTTTCTTTTTGAAATATTATTCACATGAAACTTATGTATGTACATAATACATATGAACATATGCCATATATTAGGTTAATGTTAAAGTTTTTTTTTGTTGTTGGTATTGTTTGTTAGAAAAATAATAAACGTAAAAAAGCAGCTGCATTATCAAGAATTTTTCTTTACTGGTTCCTATTGTTGTTGTTGCTGAAATTATATGTTTCGTTTTTGATCTAATACAGCACAGGGTTGTTATTAGGAATTAGTAATAAACTAAATATGTAGTAAAGGGAGTTTGCGTGTGTGGTTGTTCATATTAACAACAGAGCGAAAGAGAGTTAAAATTAAGGACACTTGATTAAATAGGGATTTTTGTTCACCTTATTTAACCGTACACTTGTTAGAAAGGGACCACAACATAAATTAAAAAAGAATTTTAAAAATAATAAAGATAAATGTTTTTTATTTTAGTTATCGTAGTAAGCAGCAAATATGTAGGCATGTGAATAGTATTATTAACTTGTTTAAGTTTTTGCTTGTTGTTGGTATTGCTTTGTATAATTTATTTTAATGATTCATGTCATGCCTAAAGTATTATTTAGAGGAATTTCTCGTGAAAAAAATGCTTCAAACACGCACTATCTTATTACAAAAATATAATTTATAGACAGGTAGGTAGGTAGGTACCTATTTTTTGTTTTGCACAATTGATTTTAAATTAATTATTGATACCTAGTTGTATTAATTCATTGTGAACACATATGTATTTTAAATAACATTATGTTGTCGTTTTTTTTTTGCTTCATTACTTAAACTTGTTTTTTTTATTAGTTGCTTAATTTTTGCTTTTATCTTTTTTTTTAATTCGTTGCTGTTGTAAATTCTTTTAGTTTAATAACAAGGTTTCGTTGCTGTTTTGTTTAATGGATAAAAGAATTATTCGTCAAAATATATTAATTTTGGTGTATTTCTTTAATCTTTGCTAGATTTTGTTTTTTATTATAATGCTACTACATTTTTTTAATATAAACGCGCGCGCCCATTATATTCTAACAACTTTACACGTTCATGTCAACAACTCGTTTGCCGTTTAACGTATTTTTCTCATGTTTGTTTTGTTTAATTTTTTCTTATTTTGCTTACCTGTACTTTTCCGCATTCGTGTAGCTTTGTCGCTGGTAGAGCTGTATTACTACTCACATTTAATCTGGCAGCTTATTTACAAAATCTTTTGTAAGCAAATCACCCTGTTATTTTTAAAATAACAGAAGAAAGGAAAAAACCGTTAGCTAAACACAGATTTTGTTGAATTTTTGTTTCAAATATATAGATATATATTACTAAACTATATTAAAACTCTGCGTATAAACAAACAAAAATCATTTATTTTACAGATCTCTTATAAGCTTAATGTGGTTGAATTTTTAAAAATATATTAAGTTTCACAAATTTAATAAAAGTAATAATAAATTATTGCAGTTTTTTATTTTTCATACCATACAAAAAATATTTCTATTACTTTGACCAAAAGAGCATTGAAAAAAATCACAAAAAACTATATAAAATCGTCGACAAACTTAACGTTAAACATTAAAAAAAATGTATATTTACAATTTAATAAATCTACATATGCATAAAATGTATATTATATATGTATATATATTGACTTTATTACATTCTTTTATTGGAATATTATTTACAGAGCTACATAAATATATTCGCAAACGTTTCTCGTATTTTATTTTGTTAAATGTACATTTTTCCATTAGTGTAGCTTTGTCGCCTATATTGTTATAATATTCACCTCACTGGCATCTCCATTACAAATTTATAACAAACCACACACCCTGTTACTTTTGATTAAGTGGCAACTATATAAAAACTACACGTGAAGAGAATTGTCAAATAAGTTTGTTTTGTTTTTTTTTAACATCAATAAAGTGGCCAAAAATTATGTGCGATTTATAGCAATTTTTAATAAGAACTCAATTAAAATGTCCTTAAAACTTAATAAAGGAAAGAAAAATTTAAGCAAATCGCAACAAAAGTTAAATTTTTCTACAAATTCTAAAGAAACTGCTGATAGTGATACGGACACTTTATTAGTAGATGAAAAAGCTGCTGAAAATAAAGACGACTCATGTACAGATGAAGTAGATGATGGAACTGGTTTGGCTCATGATGATGGTGACGATGATGAAATGGGTTTAGTTAGTTTGACCAAATCTGGCTTGGAAACAAACAAAAGGAAACGCAAAAAGGGCATTATTTATATTTCGAATATACCCAAACACATGAATGTTACCCGTGTCAGAGAGATTTTAGGAGAATATGGCAAAATTGGTCGTGTATATTTGCAACCAGAAAAGTTGCCGGGTGGTAAGTTAAGAGGCTTATGTGTTAACGGAATCTTGAGGCTGAAATAAATTATCCTATGGGGAAAAATAAAGTTACACTATATTGTGAGGTCCTAAAATGCAGACGGGAAGTGGATACCTGTTCAGCTTTTTTTCCGGGTTTAAGATAATTACTTTAAAAAACATCTTGTGTAGGCCTTGAAAACTTATACATAATTAAACGATTTTAAAACTGGCAGTTTTACAAATTAAATTTTTGCTTTTCTGTGCCAAATATATTTAAAGTTAAAATGGTTTGGTTCAAACTTTTGTTTTAAAATTATCTATGCGCTTGTAAGTAACTCAAGTCGATACGTGTTTTTTTAATATTTTGAATTCGATAGACAGCTTAAATGGAGTTCTTAAAGAAAACTGATTGCGCATTTTATTTTACAGCATAATTTCGAATCGCAAGCATACAATGCATTTTATGCATTCATTAATTATGTTAAACTTGTGTAGGTACACAAAGACTCAACCAAATTATTATTATTTTTCAATATTTATTAACTAAATAAAAACTTTTTTGACAAGTTTTAAAAATAAAACTAATGCTAAAATATATTATAATTTATAGAAAAAATAATTTAAAATTTTTATTTGTTTTTTTTTTATTAATATTAATAATTAAACCAATTACATTTTTTTGCGTAAAATATAAGCTTAATCTTATATTGTATAAGGTTTTACTTTTAATTGGTAGAATACTGATTGAAAATATTTATTAATAAACAATTTTAAAACTTCATAACGGACTAGAAATAACGCTTTAAATAGTTTCCTTTTTTTTGTTTTAAAAATTTAATTACATCTTAACTAAATTAACTATTTTTTTTATTTCATATTTTTCAAGGTGATGATAAAAAAAAGAAGAAGAAACGTAAACCCTTTGCCCGCCACTTTACCGAAGGTTGGATAGAGTTCGAGTCGAAACGTGTGGCTAAGCAAATTATACCTCTACTTAATAATAAACAAATTTCTAGCCGCAAGAAATCACAATTCTACGACAATTTATGGAGCATGAAGTATTTACCACGTTTCAAATGGTGCCATCTTACTGAACGCATGAACTACGAACAGGCCGTACACAAGCAACGACTTATGACAGAAGTATCACAGGCACGCAAAGAAACAACATTCTTCCAGAATAACTTGGATAAAAGTGAATTTATTAAGAAAAAAGAAAAGAATAAACAAAAAATGGAAACAAAAAAATTAAGAAAACAAAATCAGCAGGAAGAAGTGTAAATAAATAAGGAAATAAAAGCAAATGTAAATACTTTAAAATGAATTAATTACCAGTTTGAAAAATATAATTAAATTTCTCTGAAAAAACGCAATATACTTTTGTTCTTAATAAAATACGATATAAATTTAAAAAGGCAACATTTTTACATATATGTATATATACATACATACATACATTCAATATATGTTTGCTCTTAATAAAATTAAGTTTAACGACATCAATACATTCAAGAACAAGTTGTACTTGAACTAACGTTTAAAATCAAGATTTTGTTGCAGTGTTTTTTAATGTGCATTTTTCCATTCATTTAATCCAAGGCCATTACATATGTTTTGTTAGAAAAAATAAAAATGCAATTAGTTGTACCATTTTTTTTAATAAAGACTTTTAAAGGTTTTAAATATATACATATCGTCAGCAAAAATGCTAAACAACGTTTCATAAATATCATATTTTTTTTATAATGAGATGAAAAAATTTTTGTAAATATAAAAAGTTTAAATTAATATTTTAAAAATATGCCGTTTCGGTTCTAACTTTTTCAAATTTCGTTAATTTTTTATTATTTTTTTTTTCAACATTATTGATTATTTGTGGTAAGAAAATGTATGTTTTCACTTTTATGACTTTGTTGTTTTGCATTTATACACTAACATATTGAGATTTTTTTTTATCTTATCAAATAATACTTATTCAACCAGTTTTTATTAACAATTTAAAACGGCAATTAATAACACTACACATAATCAAACTTAAATAACAAAAAAATAAAAATAAATTTACAATATAATTTTCGTTTAAACAAAGTAGTAAAATATTAATATATAATAACTATTTATGTACAGAAGGATAAAGACAAAAACACTTTTCATTACATTTTAAATAAAAATACAAACTTATTCTTTAAACTCCTTAATGATTTCTCTAATACTTTCGTAGGTGCCCGTGAAAATGCCTAAAACGGCTATCACCAATATTAACATATTTTTTAAATACACCCAAGTGTTCAAGCCTTTGGGCCTATGAGCTCTTATGGCAAAGTCAACAAAAACGGGGAAAATTAAAGCCAAAGAAGTAGAGCAAAAAGCGCCAATAAGCGAAATAAATAAATGCAAATTAGGCACCAATAAAGCAACACCAACTGTAGAGGAAAATAAATTGTAAAAAAAGGGAAAAAATATTTATTTTTTTGCTGTCAAGTATATTTGAAGAATGCTAAAAGAATGGGGCTGTTAACACTTACAAGTTAGTAGCACCATTACGAATCTTAAAATCACTTGTATTGTAATGGGATATTTTTCGGCACTTGAAAAATTCTCCTTCATTGGCGGCCAGATGATTTTAATCATTATAAAGAATTGTATGGGATAACCAAAGAACACACCCAATGCTGCTGCGATTTTGACAACTTGAGATAGTCTGAAAAAAATTTATGCATAAGTTAACATTCACGGAATTTAATAAATTAGGTCTGTTTATTAACTTTACTAATAATATTTTACAAGGAGAAAGTTACAAAGTAAAGTAAAGATTTACGAAATTATTTTGGCAAATATTGAAAAAAAGGAAAAAATAATAAATACTTTTAAGTAAGATTTAATTGGATGATTAAAACGTAAATAAATTAAAAAGTCAAACTCCTTATAAAGAGAAAAATAGGGAGAGAGAGAACATCCCATCCCATTTTTAGTTTTTTTTTTTGCGAAATTACTAGTGCACAGTGGATTGATTAATCGATCACTTGTTGATCTCTTTTACGTGATATCTCTTAAACTATCTTTTGTACAAAAATGTTAAAGTTGTGATTAGGAGTTTTGGAAATTTAATAGTTTTGACTATTCGCTGTTATTAGATGGAGTGTTTGTCCTTATTTTTAAATTTATTTACTTACGTATTATCTGGATCCAAATTTAAAGTAATACTGCCCTGAACATCTTCGCCCCATTTAAGGTAACTAATAAAGCCAGTTATAATGAAAATCGCGGTTATGCCCACCATAGAAACATTTAAAACACCAAAACGAGAACTAAACTTTTCTGGCTGCTTCATTGCATTGCGTAACGGTAAAATTAAGGCCACTCCTTCAAAGGAAAACAATGCAGTACCAAAGAATAAAGACATTTGGGTGCCATTAGTAAACAAGTGCCTCTCGGCTGATGAAGGCATAGGGCCATCAGCAAGCGCTATACTAAGGGTAGCTACCACACCGAATATAAGCGAAAAGCTGGCCAAAGCGGAGACAGGTGAAATGTATTTAAGGTTGGTCAACAGGGAGGGCAACATGGCCGGTAGTAAACATAACAACATGGTGAGATTGAAACTTATGCTGAAGCCATAAGATTGGAAAATCTAAAAGTGTAACAAGGAAAAAAATTAAAACTAAAGTTTATTTATTTTTTTAAAATTTAAATACCTGATATAAATTGTCGGTTATAAATACAAAATAAATGGAACAAAATCCAAATTGTGTTACACACAAAAATGTTTCCACCATTACTCGCATAAGTTTGCCAAAACGTCTAAACGGTTGGGGTCCATATTCGAAACATTTTTCCACCGTAGCGGGATAATCAAAGAAAGTGGCACCTTTAGTACGTTCCACGGCCAAAACGGAGCCAGCAATTAACATTTGTTCACAGTGCACACATATAACAGCTATGATGGGCAAAAAGATTGTGGCCCCAGCCAAGCCCCCATTTTTGAAAGCATCACCCATGGCAAAAAGTCCAGCACCAACGCTGCCTTTAAAAAAATGCACAGCAGTTTCAAAATTACTACAAATTAAAGAAAATTATTTTTATAATTATTTTCATTTAAATAAAAAACTCTTTAGAGGCTGGTTACCTGGTTCTATTGTCTTTTTTAGTAGAGGCTTCTACATCTTCTACATTAGCCGCCTTCAGAGACTTTGGATTTTGTAATTCCAAAGGACTTTCTGTTTTTGGACTTTGTATATCCTGCGGTTGACCCATTATTATTTCTTTAAAGTTTTGTGTATGTTAGTATGAAGTGGCTTTTATAATTATCACAGTTTGTTTTGTTTTTTAAAAAATTAAAATTTTATTTTATTTATTTTTTATTTAGTTAAAACTTTTAATAAGGACCAGCCTTTAATTTTAAACATTTAGGTCGACTAAAATTATAAAGAGAAAAAGAAAACGAAAAAGAAAAGAAACAATTATTAAAATTAACAATAAGCAAGAGTCAAACTCTGATGACTGATTGAAAAACAATAAACCGTTAACGGTATTTATACACATTTATTTCAGTGTATTTGAATAAAATTTGAGCGATTTTTATTAAGAAAAAATTACAGAGAGTTTTAAGTAGAAACCTGATTAATGTCATTTAATTAAATTGAAAGCATGTGGTTTTAGTACAAGAAACTATTTGTAGTTTTTAATATCTAAAGTGTTTTTATAACTTGGCCTACTTTTTAAAAAATCCTTCATTAAAAAAAATTAATATGTTTGGAAATATGTATGTGCATAGGAGAATTAATAATCATAAAGTAATTTTAACAATAAGATGTATTGGTAATATAAGTAAAAAAAAAAACAATTAAAGACGTCAGAACTAAGAAATCTTCAAATACAAATGGCATTCAATCATGATAATCGAAATGCAATCAATCGCAGAAATCAGACGCATGAAAATTTGATAAGATAATGTTTGAGTGGCTGCATAATGAACGAACATTAAATTATAAACAAACAAAAAAATGTCCCTAAAATATAAAAACATTCTGGATATAAAAAAATAAACAAAGTTTGATTTGAATATAAGTATGTACATACATGGGTTAAAATCAATTAACTGATTTTCATTGACCGTTCCGAATTAAATTAAATTTGGTACAAAGGTTATCCCTGACATAACTAACGCCGATGCAAAGTTTTAACTCGCGACCAAATTGAAGTTTCGAAAAATGTATAAAAATAAACTAAAATAGGTTTACAAAATTATATACATATACATACATATGTATGTTTTGACCTGTATAAGCTACGTTTTTTATTTTGGTCTCATTTAATAGGCAATAATATTTGCTTTCAAATGGTGTATAAAACTTATTTTTCTTAGAAGAAAAAATTATCTAAACTTTTTGATTTTTATTTCACGGCCATTTATTTAAAAAAGTGATATTTTTAAAATGATAAAAAAATTATATGTTAATGATACACCCATTTTCTTTATTGCTACTAAGTGTCATGTTGGGATTCGCAAGGGCTTCTTAGTTATAATAGAAAATATAACACAACATAAGAAAAATGTTTAAATTTTAAACTTTATTTAAAAAAAATGGATGCACATACATAACATTACTCTACAAAATTTAAGATTTTACTTGTTGCCGGACAAATGTTAGCTGTTGTTGATTACAACATATTTTATGCAGATTTCAAATAGTTAAGTCAAATTTAAATTTTTAAATTTAACTGTGAGTTAAATAGATGATATTTACATCCAACACTAACCACCGATCAAAGAGTGCTGATGATGAAAACCGTAGCTGGTTTCGAAAATGCATTCCACTCGGCTAGTGTCGGCAAAATTTACTTTTCAAATTATTATTCATTAATTATCAGAAATAAAAAATTAAATATCTTTGAAAATTTAAAAATGAACTTGAGCCAGAATAAAACTAAAATTAATTGTCTTAAAACAAATAAGTTCGTAATAATAAAAACATTTATTAAAAGAAGAATTCCAATATAAGTCAAATATTTTTATCAGCTCTAGTTATGTCAAAAATTAAGGCATTTGTATGACATATGTTAGTATAACTAGCGAACGGTTTATCCTATTCAGTAAGATGAAAAATACACAATTCGACAACAAAATTATCTTGAATCTATTCTTAAATTGTTAATAAATTTGCTCAGTAGTTTTAGAGATACCGGGAAACTTGTGTCCAAAAAAATATTTTTTATACGAAATTTGCTTTTAAAAATTCGCAAAAGAATAAAAATACAACAAACAAATAATTGTTTGTCCAGTAGCATTGAAATTGGTGTACAACTTATGTTAGATATATCACAACATTTTTAAAATGTGCTCTCTCTGTTACAAAATTTGATATAAAATCAAAAGTTGTTTATCAATTTCAATCTTTGCTATATGCGGTAGCTAATTTGGCGAGGAAGTTCAAAAAACAGGCAACACTGATTAAAACCATTAAATTTAGTTTACGCGCAAATTTCATACGGTTCGGTTGTTCGCAGAACGTGTATTAAAAATTATTAATATTGTTAGGAAATAATCAAGAAAGTGTAAATATTGTTAATTGGAATAAAAATATAAGATTAAAGTGTGTAATTTTGTAAAAAATGTCGTTTAAAAGTTTTCAATAAACGTAAGAAAACAAAAGTTAAAATTTTAAGAAAATTAGTTTTTTATTTTGATGCCGGTCGTTGTTTGCTCTTTGTGCGGTCATTCGTTGCGTTCATGCGAAGTATGCATATGTATGTAGATGTGTTAGAGAATATATGTGTAAATGTGTAAACGCCTGCTAAGACAGTGCAAAAGTTATTAAAAGATTTTTATATTAAAAACTTAGTTTTTTAAAAGAGTTTAGCTTTTACATGCATATATACATATGTATGTGTGTATAAAAATGTGTAGCTTCAAAAAAATTTGTAAATTGAATACCTTTACGGAAAAGGAAGTGAGAGATAAGAATGTGTTTATGTAAGTACTTCAATATTTTATTGTTGCATAGATTGTAAGCGAGAGAAAAAATTTGAATTCATATACATACATATGTACATATTTTCGCTTTCAGATCATAATATTTTAAGATTATTATGAATATTTTTTTACGGTCGACCATAACTATTTATAAATTAACAACCAAAGGTAGTGTTTTTTAAATAATTTATTGTTTTCAGTTTTAAAATCCTTTAAGAACAGCCTAAGAGTCCGAAATACTTTTGAATAAAATGTTTAAATTAAAACTATGAATGTATGCATGTACAACATAAATCATTTAACACGTTGAGTGCCGTGTGCACCGTCAGCGGTGTTAAACCGAGTTAAAATTGTGCATCAACGTTAGTTATGTCAGGGATAACCTATGTACCAAATTTGATTAAATTCAAAAGGGTGAAGGTCCAAAATCGTCATTTTGTTGGTTGGTTTTAAATGTAATAAGCCACATATGTATATATGTATGTATGTATTTACATATATTAACTAAAATACTAGACAACAATTTTGACAAAACATCTTAAGTCTAATTTTCAATTTTTTTCCTGAAAGTAAAAATCTAATCACATGTCAATCAAAAACTTGAAAGGGATTCTTTTTTACTTGTTATCTTTTATACTATCATTCGTGGAAGGATGCAGAGGATTAGTCGTTAAGAAATTTAAAACTTTTGACATCGCATTTTGCCAAAAAATAAATAAATAAAAATTTGATTAGATTTAAAAATTGTTTTTTATAACAGCTTCCAATTGTTAAACTTGGTTTATGTTTTAATTTTTTTGTTTGTTTACTTTTTCAGTCAAGTCCAATAACTAAGTTATCCTCCATTTTACCGATTGGGGGATTCACTAGCAACTTATGATATCATATTGTCTTATGCCCTAAAAATTTAAAATGGTTTTAGTTCTTTGTTATTGCTTTTTCTGTTTGGCTAAGGATAGTTTACGACAGCACAATAAACACAGCAGTCAAAGTCATATTATTTAAGGACACTTTTAGTATGAAAAGTAACTTAGACCATTTTAAATTTTTAGAACATATGACATATGAATCATATATGAATCCCTCAATTATTGTTATACAAATAATTTAAAAATTTATATTTATTTATTATTTGTATTAAATAATATGATTTTTTAAACAAAAAGAAATTATTCTAGAAAAAATAAAAATAGAAAAAAATTTAAAGCCAAATATTAATAGTAATTGAAAACCACAATTTTATTCTGGTCTTCTATAAACTTAAAGTTATCTAATGTTCACGGTTAGGGAAGTTCGATCGTAAGTTAAAAAAAAAAATTATTATTCATTATTATTGGACGTTAAAAATAATGCAAAAAGTTGTTACGCTATAACTTTCTGAATTGAGAATGCACAAATCAGAACTACATATTTAATTGGGGAATTGAAATTGCGCATAAATCACTTTAACCAGTTCTTTCGTTTTGGCACAGACGATTTTTTTATTTAATTAAAAAATTTGTTATATATTTTGTTTGTCTTAGAACACAATTTTTCACATATTGTATTAAACACTTATTTTTTAAATTTAAAAAAAAAAAACAAACACACTTTAATTAGAGCAACCAAATTTTGTCAAAGGGTTGTTTTTTACAAACATATAAACACAGATTACGTTAAACCACACACATGCATACATACATATGCATGGATACCAACATTCATTTATAAGAACCATTTTTTGGTAATTAAAAAAATACATTCTCTCCATCTTATTAATTAAAACGATATTTTTTGTTAAAATTTATAAAGACACACACACACTTTTTTATTAGAAAATAACATTTACTTTTAGCAAAAAAAACAACAACTTAAACTAAATGATAAAATTAATTCTTTGAACTATAAAAATTGAATTAAAATCTAATCATGAATTTACCGAAAAATTTATTAAAAAAATTTAACCATTAGAGTTAAATAGTTTGAAAACAAAAAGTTTTATAATTTAAAAGGACTTAATAATAATAATTAATCCTTTCCGATTGAAATGGCATCACTAAGCTTTAAACGTTGCGCACACGACAATGTTTGATTTAACACTAATTTTTATAAATTAATTTAATGATTTTGGTAGATAACTTTAAAAAAAAAGAATACAAGTTGAAATGCCAAATTCGGCTGTAACGCATTTTCAGTACCCTTCACCAAATACAGAAAGTGTACAAAACGTAAACATATTACGACAGTCCATAGGTTTGATGTTGTAATGTGTAAACCTTAAATCTTGGATTTACGACACTGGGTTCCAATTTACACAACTTCCCTGTCGACAAGTATTTAAAATCTACTCATGTGAATAATATGGTCGTCAATAAATTTTGCACAATTTACAAGCGGTACGACAAACCTTTATATATGCACCCCTGTCACTCATGGTGAAGGGTAAACAAATACAAAGTGCTTATTTAAACGTAAGGCAAATTTTTTTTTCGTTTATCTCGGACGTAATGATATTAGACCATTTTAATTAAGGTATGTAATTTTAGAATATATACATACAAACATACATATATACATATGTATTTAATCTTATACATATTATGGTAATTTTTGTACCCTACTGTTCAACAAAGCAAGAGAGAAAGAAGTTTGGAAAAATTATAAAAACTATTAATAATACATATTAAAAAAAAAAAATTAAAAATGTATAAGACTTGGTTTAAAGGTTCAAGCATATAACAATATTTAACTTACTCTACATAACCATATATATTATAGTACACCCAGAGAAAAAACATGGTTGAGTATGGTCACAGAAAATTTTAAAGTTCTATAATTATTGCAATCGTTATATGATTACCACAATCATAATATGGTTGTAGTCGTATTTTACGTCAATACCATGATAAAATATATGGTTGCAAGAATTATTATATGTTTGTCCAAATTATAAACTTTGTTACGGATAATCATATATATGATGGTCTTAGAATATATGATAACCATAATCTGAAACCATCATATATATGATTATCCGTAACAAAGATTATAGTTTGGACAAACATATAATGATTCTTGTAACCATATATATGACGCAAAATATTTGCAGTAATCATAGAATTTTTAAATTGTCTGTGATCATATTACCGTGACCATACTCAACTATGTTTTTTCTTTGCGTGTATACGTCGTGCTTGTGTTTGTAATGCCAAATAGGAAAATAGTCCTACACCGATCTTTCTGGTATATAGATTGACTTTCTAGGTCGAATTATCGATATCAGTCTGTTCGCTTGGTTGTATGTCTGTCCAAATAAACCTTTAAATTAAAGTAGAGTTTGGAATTATTTCGTACATATTTCGATGAAATTAATTTATTTTTTGGCCCGAGGATAAACTCTAGCTCTCATAGATATGTCTTTTCGGAGTTGGAATTTAACAGTTAACAGTCAGTTATAATTATTTTAAGTTAAATAAAACCAAACAAAACGAGATTCATCATGGTCGTTCAAAATTGGCTTAAGTTTTTATTTAAAACGTACTACCTGTAATCTGAAAAACTGTTAAAAATATTTTCATTGGGACAGACCAATCTCTTTTATACTCTAAAAATAGGAAATTAATATGTATGTATATTAAACTATTGCTGGCTGGTGCCTAAAGTCGGCAACGCAAAAAAATTATAACAAATAATTTTTAATATTATGGTGTAGGGTATAATATGGTCGAGCTGGAGCGACTTTATCATAACTTCGAAAAACAAAATTCGTAAATGCATGTGGTGCTCATCGAAAAAAAATTTCAATCACTTCATCGCGATAAGATTAAAACGAACAGACTTCAATGTGTGTATGTTCTTAAGTATTTTATTTTTTAATTAATTCAACTTTCTTGGTAAATCCTTTGGGCCAAAAAAAATTTGTTAAACTGTTCGAATGACCTGTTAAAAGTTTTGATAAGGGTTTCGAAAAGACGCGTTTATTAATAAAATACGATTAGGGACAACTTTAGCATTGGCGTGACGTATAACTTTAGATTAGAAATAAAAATATTTAAGATTAACATTTTTAAAAACTATATGTAGATATATGTAAGTAAATGTGCTTGTAGCTGCCAAGTGTTCAAAAATCGGTCAGAATTTTTTATTGTAGCAAAAAAAGCTACATGGGTAGGGTACATATATTCGATCACTGCTTTTAATAAAACCATTTTAAATGTTAACCCCCATATTCATAACAAATTTTTAAGTTTATTGAAGGTTTATTGAATATATTTTGTATGAAAATTTCGTTCAATAAACTTAAAAATCGTTTTTGAATATTGGGGTTAATCTATTGTTGTTAAAATCTATTTGAAAACAAAGGATAAACATGAGCTAAAGGCTAGGGCACATAGAATCCATCATACGTTGTCCGTCGCCATTTTTAAGTGACATTAACGTGACAACGGAAAAATCTGACACAATAAATACTTTATTAACGGACATGCAACACAAAAAGCTAAATTAAAAAGTCAGCTGATAGTTGTCAAACTACTTAACGTACGTTAAAAGTTGAAAGTTGCCCAACTTTAGTACTTTGCCTTGAGGGTGGCGTACCGAATGGAACAAAGTTAATCAGTATTTCAACTTAGCTGTCAGTTAAAAATGACGACGGATAACGTATGACGGATTCTATGTACACCGAACTTTAAAGGGTTTTGCTGTTTCTATAGACAAACTTCATTGTGTTTTATTGAAACTAAACCAATTAATTAAACTCTGTAAAAATTTGAGAAAAAAACGAGTCTTATTTTGTAAAATTAAGTGAAATTAATATCTTTCATTAAAATTTAATGGTTTTTAGTTTTGTTTATTTTACACTTAATTAAATAATGCACAGTGTAACCATTCACTTATTCTAGTATAACTGGAGAACTGTAACAACAGACTTTTCCATTTAAGGCAAAAATAGTTGTGACCTGTGTCAAATTTTATAAAAAAAAAACAAATTAACAAAAAATCCTCTCTAAGTACAATCACTCTCACAAGGGAATATCGGTATCTTTGTCGACAGTCAGGCGGCACTTCTTTCACTCAGGTCGTACACTACTACATCCCTACTGGTTAAGCAATACAAGATGGAACTGTCTAGGCTATGTCAACTGTCTGACATTACCCTAGTCTGGGTCCCTGCGCATAAGGGCCACTACGGAAATGAAAGGGCAGATGAACTAGCAAGGGAAGGATCTGCTTTGGGTGTCTCCAGTGCGTGTTCAGTCGCAACTCCGCTGAGAACCATTAAAAGCAGTATCTTCAGTTACTTTCTTGGCAGAGCTGG
>NDXZ01069176.1:10466-22847 GCA_003055125.1 Paykullia maculata | reverse complement strand
ACAACGAGCTTACAACAATGGCACTTTAATAATTGAACAACTGCAAAGATTAGAAGATGCTGGCACTTATACGTGTATGGCGCAAAATAAACAAAAACAGACTTCAAGACGCAATGTTGAAATTCAAGTACTCGGTAAGTGTTTCTATTGTTCTTTTAGTTCATATTTTTCATCATAAACCAACAATCGATTTATTTTATTATATCATTTTTCATTTACTCTTGAGAAATAAAGAGGGTATTAGGTTTAGCTTAGAAATTTAATTGAAAATACAAAAAGATTTAAAAGATTTTGCGGTATTACATACATATGTACGTTTAAAAAAGGCCAATTGTAGTAATTTAATATTTTTTTAATAACTGATTTTATTCTTAAATGGTATTTTGTTGTTTTACAACGATACAAATGTATTGCAACTTTAATATTCCGCAACTTTATAGAAAATGTTCTTGAATGGTCAATGACTTATTAAAGAAGAGAATCTGTGTAAACATTTTGCTATGTATGTGTGTATGTATAAATGTATATGCACTAGGGATGCCAATGGAATGGGTTTTGCAAATCCCAAGATTCGGGGTTCTGAAATATAAAATCAAAGACAACTCATATTTGCGTGACTAGACTAAAAGCTTTAAAAAATATCAATTATTCAATTTACAACATCATGTTTTATTGCTTATCATGTAATGAATTACACTTTTAAACTATTTAGCTGCGGACAGTCAGACATTATTGAAATAAACGTCAAAGAAAAGACACAGAATTTTACAAACATATAAAATAAAATTGTATAATAATGTGACGTTTTTCAAACAATAAAATTTTAGCTTTCTCTGTTTATTTGAACAGTGTTAAAACTGCAATTTTTCAAAAACTTGTAGGCATAAACAATATTGAAAAGAAACCCTTAAAAAATCCTGCAATTTTTTAGAATCAGCCTTCCTTGGCATCCCTTACATGTACTTATTTATGTATTTATGTATCAGCACCCAGAACAAAAGTATTTTCTACAAGTAATGAGTACGAACACCAGCGGTAGTAATCATCATTATTATTGGCATCGTTTTCATCATCATTATCAATAAAGTCATTATTTTCGCCACCATCATTAGTATTGTTGTTGTGTTTGCAATTTCATCGTTACAACAATTGCAATCTATTACCAAGCTTTAGCAAATATTCGTTTTCATCTTCTGTTTCAGCAATTGAAATATAGGGTGGGCGAGGAAAATGAATTTTTATAATCCTTTTACCTCAAGAAACTAGTTCATAACTAGAGGAACTATGAGTAGTAAAGATTAAACGTTCATCTTGAAATAATTACTTAAAGGTCCACATTGTAGCAGTTTTCTTCAAAGAAGAGATTACTCCACAAATGTTACTCCTTAAATTTTCAAAATATTTTGTTGTTTTTCAAGTTGCTAGACCAAACTTAAAGCGAGTGACCAAGTACGCAATAAAAAGAAGATTTTCTCAGATATTTTGAAGAAATTATTTTAACAAGACTTTTAAATGATAAAACAGATGCTGTCAGCCGGTCAAGGCCGATTTTGTAGCAGCCTGCACTAGTATTAATAGAACAGGTTACTAATTGTACTACTCTGCAAGTCTGAGGACTCACTGTTGGTTTGAGTCCTTTCTGTCAGTTTATTGTACTATAACGGTCAATCGTATATGCTACTCTGCGTATTTATTTAAATAAGAATTGAGTTTTAAATTGAAGTAGTTTGAAACTTGTAATAGTCAAAGTTTGGGTTTGTGTATTTTCATAGTACTTTGAAAATTGTTCGCACTAAAAACGTGCTCTGGTTAAAAATGATTCAGTTAACGACTTGAATGATGTTTATTATCTGCATTAGATCTATGACTGACATTAAAAGAAACATTAAGAAACCTTACATTTGACTTTAAAATTATTTGTTTTTTTCTTATGAACACCCTCAAATAACAACAACAACTATTGCAAATAGCATGCCATGATTATAATGAGTTTTCAGTGGTTTCCTTTAAACCAGTACTAGCATTTATGTACTTACTCATACAATAATGCACAAATAAAGACAACCAACCAAGTCCAAACAATAATGACTCTAATGACAAGTTTTCTGCTTATTTCTTTTCAATTACATCAACTGGCAGTTCCACCAAAAATTATGCCCATACAAGCCATGACTAATATGCTAAGGGAAGGCATGCGAGCGGCGATATCATGTCAAATATTAGAAGGAGATTTACCGGTTAGTTTTAGATGGGAACGTAATGCTAAACCATTAATTGGTACAGGGTAAGTACTTTAAGATAAGGAAATAATAAATTTAAAGGAATTCTTAACATATCTTTTTACTTTAAAATTTAAAATCTTAAAGCAATGAAGTTATACGTCGTTTGGATGAATACTCGGCCAGTTTAGTTATCGAACATATTACATCTGAACATTCGGGCAATTATACGTGTATAGCCCAAAATGTAGCCGGTACTGAACGTTTTATGGTGCCATTATCAGTTAATGTGCCACCTAAATGGATTTTAGAACCAAAAGATGCCAGTGCACAAGCTGGCGATGATGTTTTCCTACACTGCCAATCTTCGGGTTACCCTAAGCCAACTATAACTTGGAAAAAAGCTATAGGTCCTACGCCCGGCGAATATAAAGATTTTATTTACGAACCCACCGTTCAGTTGTTTGCCAATGGCACGATACATTTTAAGAAAATCAGCAAAGAGTCTCAAGGTCATTTTTTGTGTGAGGCCAAGAACAATATCGGCTCGGGCGTGAGTAAAGTGATATTTCTAAAAGTAAATGGTAAGTGTTTTAGATTTTAATTTAACTATGCTTAAGATTTAAGTTTACTTAGGGATTAAGTTTACTCAATATCTGATAACATATAATGAATGTTTTTACGTCACCAATCTTAGTCTTACGAAAGGGTGAAAATCCATTAGCTTACTATGGTTGACGTAATTAGCATTTTAAATGTTTAATTAGTTTCTAAGTACTTCAAATGTTTTAAGCATTGATGCAAATTAAAATATATTTTATGCAAATTTTTCCATAGAATTTACAAATTAGGTTAAAGTTAGTAGAAAGAGCAACAGCTAGAACAGAGAGTTTCTTTCTGTACAATAAAAAACAATTTTAGTTTTGCAAAATTGCTGACGTGAATATTTTTAATAAAAGTTTTCTTACAAAATTAGTTTAGCCAACAATTTATCATATTGATAAATGATAAATAAATAAAATGCTGTTTTTTTTTTATTTATAGTTCCCGCACACTTTCAAACGAAGTCGAAGCAAATGTCGGTTGCTAAGGGCAAACAAGTTCACATACAGTGCAACGTTCAAGGTGACAATCCAATTGATATTCATTGGAAATTACAAGCGACACAGCAGACAATTGATGAATCTATGGATGCAAGGTACGTTTTATTTATTATTAAGATTGACTTTTTGAAGCAATAACTCACTTTTATATGCCATTGATAGAGATAGAAATTTTAAGAAACACAAAAGACAATAGAAAGTTTCCTTTTAAGTTTAGAGTTTTTTGCTGATTTTTTAACTGAAAAGAATAAAATAAGTTGCGAATATTTTATAGGAGAAACTTGTTAATGACATGCTTTTACTAAAAAAAACTTTTAAATGAGATTCTTTATGTAGCTCAAATTGTATAGTATAAAAAACATCCTACTTAGAAAATATATATTTTATTTTGGTCTTTATTTTTACTGCATTTTAGGAGACTAAATTATCCATTAAATGACTACTGCGAAAATTGAAAAATTTGAGACTCTGATAGCTCGAGATGAGCTTTCTGCACTAATTAACTAATTTGTCCTACACAAGTACCTCTAATGGCTTTAAACACGTATTTTTATGCAACAGGCATGGTTTGAACCGTAAGCTATTTTTTTTTTGGACTTTTGAAAGTTATGACCAAGAGACTTGCTCTAGTGGGATAACTTGGCTCTACCTTTCTATTCTCACCTTATCTATATTTTGTTTTGTTTTACTAAACTAATTGATTTCCATTTGTGTTTATTGTTTTCATATTTTTAGTACGTTTGCTGTATTCATTTGCAATTGTTGTTGTTTTTCTTTTTTTCAATCAATTAAAAATTTTTTTTATGCAGATGACACAAGTAATCAAACTGTCCTTTTGTTTAACTTTTATCTTGCCTTTTTTATCTATCCAACACATAGATTCATTAAAAAGGTAAAAATATGAAAACAAATAAAGAAAAAAAAACTAAACATTAAATTAACATCTCGTATGAGCATTGAAACAATTGAGTCGTTTTGCATATAAACTATAGAGTTGATTTTTAAATTGAAAATATTTCCATACAATTAAATGTACGTATGTATGTATATGTATATTTGGAATTTTTTTAAAAAACCTACCATATATCATTTAAAACACAAAAAATTTGGTAATACTTTCAAGTTGTTTTATAGCTATTTTAGATTCTGTTTTAATCTTAGAGGCAACGTTTTTCAATACTAAATGCCTACAGATACTCTACACATGACTACTTACATTTGTATGCCTGTTAAGCAATTTGATTGTGTACGTAAATATATAGAAGATATGTATACGTATGTATACGAAAGAAACATTAGAAATTAAAAAGCAAAAAAAAAAACAAACAAAAAAACTTGACATGAGATTGTATTATGCTTCTTTTGTTGTGCAAACAATGTTAGAACATCAAGTAGACAGACAAACGAACAGACTGACTAACAGTGTAAAAATCCATCTGAATAAGAATCTTTTAGGCAACAAATTTTGTTTGTTTCCTCTTTTTTGCTTAATACATAATGCATAAATTTAAGAAAAATTATACTGCAAAAACTATATTTTTGCTATAAACCTTAAAGACATCTTTAAATTTTTTAAGAAAAACTGTTCCAATAAAGTAGGGATTTCATCTCCGAATGATACAACTTTAGGCTTAGCGTTACGAAACATTTAAAGTCAAAATCCACATAAAATGTCTTCTAAGCTACACATTTAAAATTTTTCTTAACGAATTTTCTATTAATAAAAAGTTTACGCAATAAACTATTTTTTTTATTACATTTTTAACATAGAAAAAATTAGAATACTAAGGTCTTGAGTGTGTGCGAGGGACAGAAAAAAGACAACTGATATATTTAATTTTTTTTCTTTAAGTAGTTGTACTTACATACATATATATGTACGAGTAATAATATATGACGTGTTCTTATGCAACTTTTAAAATACGTGTACAAATGTGCCTCTCACTCTATGTCTCTGAATTTGTTATATTAAAAAATTTGCAGCATGCATAAGAGCAAATGTGGAAGTATATTGTTGTATGCATAAACACACAAACACACTTCTTTGACTATAAAAAGTAACTATTTGAATTTTTGTACATGTCCACGTTCGACATACATATATGTATACAAACTTATACACGTAGCAACAGATAAAGGTAATAGACATTCACATGTGTTCACATTCATTGAAAGAAACATGTGTAATTCTTTTAAAACAAAATACAAAAAAAATATGTTTGTAATAGTAAAAAAGTAATTCTACATATTCAGTTTTTTTTAAAATTTTTTTTTTCTTCACAGATACACAATACGTGATCAGATACTTGATGATGGCATGGTATCCGAGTTAGGTATTTCACATACATATCGTCAGGATACTGGCGTTTATATTTGTCATGCTACAAATACATTTGGAGAGGTGAGTTCTGTTTTGTTTCTTTCATTTTTCTGTGATCATAGATACGACACAAAACCCTTAAAAAGGGCATACAGCAATAATGTAAAATATGTATACTTTCATATAAGTAACATAAAAGTGAATTAAAGTTAAAAAAAGGAAAACAAATTTTTACCATCAAAAATCTATATCATGTGACCCACTTCAATAATTTTTGAAAAATTTTAAATAAAATTATTTTATACAGTATAGTTGTTTTTTATGTTTTCTATATTTTTTTTATAAAATTTTCTTTTGTAGAATATGTTTTTTTTTTCTTTATAAAAAAATTTGTGAAAAAATTTTTAATAGGGAATTTTTATTTTAATTTATGAAAAAGAGTGTAAACATTCTGACATAATTTTAACAAAAATTTCAAGTAAAATTTTGACCAATAGAAAAATTTTAATGCATTTTAATTTTTTCGTTCAATTTTCTTTAGAAAATTTTTGTAATGATTTTGTAATTATGATTTGTAAAATATTTTATAAAATTTTTGAAGTTGTTTTTGGGAATAAATATTTTCCATATATTTTTAAAGAATATAACATTATCTATTAATTTTTTGAAACATGTTTTATGAAATTTTGATAGTAGAAACAATTTTTGTTGGCGACATTTGCGAATATTTCGAAAATAGAACTTTTAATAAAACTTTATTTTGAAACAACTTTTAAAAAAATATTACTGGCATTTTATATCTATTTAATTTTCTGCTTACAAGAATTTTTTAATAAAGAGATAAATTTTTATAAAAATATTCTGTTGGATTTACGGTTTTTTAGAGTGAACTTAATTTACCTAACAGAGTTATTTAGCACTACTAAAGAAAAACGTATGAGTGCTATTTAATGAAGTGAAAATTCAAAATCACTCATACGCTGTGTGATTTGCAATCCAAAAACATGTTGTATGTATTAAAACAGAAGCTAACAATAAATTTAAATAAGAGGGAAAGAAGCTTTTTAGTTCTTTTCAAGATATTAAGAAACTCATTTCACACGCACACATTTACAAATTTGTATTCTTTTGAAATATATGTATGTGGCTTTAACAGAACTTTAATTAAAACTTCAATTTCACCCCAATCTGGTTTCTGATGACAACTGCAGAAAAATAATAAAAGCAATATACTGTCGTTTTATATGTGTTAAAACATGCATACGCATAAATATAAACTTGTACACGTACACTTAAACACAATATACAATAAGTATAAAGAAACTGTGTTGTACTTAATACTACTGAAAGATTTTAACTTAAAAAATACATATATTTATATAAAGTATTTCTTAAAAGTTTTTATCTCAGTAAAAAGTGAAAGGTAAAAAAAGTAGTAAATAAATTTTTATTTAAAAAACAGTTTTGTATACCCTTCACACATATATAGGGTTGGCATTCTGTTTGTAGTTTATACATACTCTATAAAGTATATATATTCTGGATCCTTATAGATAGGGAAGTCGATTTAGCCTTGTCCGTCTATCTATCGGTCCGTGTGTTGGTTGAAATCAAGTTTTCGTAGCTCCTATAGGTCGTCCAGGGTTGTGTGTGGTATCAAACTTTTGATAATATTTTCGAAAAAATCGATATTGAAAACTAGCAAGATCCGTCTTAACCGGCTGAGATATAAGTAAAAAAAGACGACTGCCTCTCTTTTTTACCCACAAAAAAATTATTGTCTTGCAGCTTTGAGATAAACTAAAGATATATTTGAAAAATATTTGACCATTTGCCCAAATGGGCCACACATGGTGAAAAATATATAAGATTTCGCCTAGCCAAATATAGCGCCCTTACTTGTTTTTTAATAATTTAGTTTTTGTCCTTGCAAGTATTTTAGTGTAAGATAAACAATTGCAAGTGTTTTCTTTCAACTCAATTTAACATAAAGACTGCAGATTGTTTGCATATAAACACACATACATATTGAACACTTATAAAATTTATGAATATGTAAGTATGTATGTATGAATATTTTATTTTTTATATGTATTATTTGTTTGAATATTCAAAAAGTCATTGTGTGTGTAAATGTCCGCCTGTAACATACATATGTGTGTATCTGTATCTGTATGTATGTAATGTAAACATATACTAAATGATGGCATTGATGTGCTGTTTGTATAAATATATTAATTTCAAGAATCTTGTTTAATATTCAATCAGAAATTGTATTTCAAATTTCATACTAAATAGAAATGAAGGAAAAAAGAGTTAAAGCTTTTCTAAAATCTCGATAGCAATAAATATGTATGTTGATAGACTTTGTATTTTTTATTACAGTTAAATCCTGGGTAAGCAGATGCTCAGTTTAACTAATTCTCAATAGAACAAATCAGCAAAGGAGTCTTTAAAATTAATAAATTGAATTCTCATTTAGTTAAACACACTGTAATAGTTCTTGATTTACATAAGATTTTGTACATCGACTCTGGGTTTTTTGAGTAATTTTGCAACATTTTTGTAAGCAGCAACGAACCCTTACAAAATATATATTTGTGATAATTAGTACTAAAAGTTCTTAAGATCCATTGTATATTTGAGCCTTTATAGCCAACAGGTTTTTTGAAATTTTTGTGATGTGTATATTTTGATACAGTTAATCTCACTAAACAGTAGTGATGGGAAACTATCGATAGGGGTTACAATCGATATCTTTCGATAGTTACAATCAAACATCGATAAGATTGATAGTAATATCGATTTAAAACAAAAGTTTAAACAGACAAATTCAAACGTAAGGCCCAACTAAAAGTTGATTTTATTAAAAATTAAATAAACAAAAATAATATTCATGTTAAAACATGTTTAAAAAATAAAAATTCTTATTCGAAAAGTTAATGATTTTTTTGTAAGAATACGAGCATATCCACCTTATTTGGTTTAAGGCGACTTCGCATATCATTTAAAATTTCACCGGCTGCTGAAAAGCACGTCTCAGATGGCAACGAAGTAGCAGGGCTTAAAATTGGCTTTTATTCTCAACGCAAAAATACATAAATATATCGATATTTTTTAACATATTATTAAAAAATGTTTTGAGCATTTTCATTCGCATTTAGTAAAAGGACATCACTTATATGCCTTTGTGATGGAAGCACAAATTCATTTAATTAAGCATCCTACAACACTTAAAGGTTGAAAGTCTTTTGCGATGAATAACATAAGTTTTTGCAAAAGTAAGTTGTGTGTAGAGCTATTCATATCGTACGTTGTTTCTTTTGGTAAAAATAATAGGATTGCAATTGTCTTTAACCGGATGTTAAAGGCTCATTTGGAGTTTTTCTTTCCCATTTAGACTTTAATAGGGGTTTAACACGTTTGATGGTGACTTTTACTACCAAGTCATAAAGCTTAAAAAAAAAGTAATCGTGTAAACTAACTGCCGCCATTTAAATTTTTAAACCATATATTTATGGTTTCTATATTTATCGATAGTTTATTTTGCTCTCGATATTTGTTAGCTATCGATAGTACCATCGATAGTTTCCCATCACTACTAAACAGATGTTGCGAATAATAAGTTCTATATATTCAATTCAGTGTTTCACACATGTTTTTGCTTAAAAATATATAAAAATAAAACTTATTAAAAGAATTTTAAAATCGTTTATCATGCTAGAATAATAAATCAGTTATTAAATATGGGTTACATAAGCACTTCTTAGGTAAAAAGTCAATTAAGCTAAAATTTCTTTAAAAAAAATTGTTCGTAAAATGATATTTTTTCGGAAAAAAATATCTATCCGAGAATTCTTGGTAAAAGAAATTGTTAAGAAAAATTTTTAAAAAAAGATTTTCTAAGAATCGAAAAAGTTAAAAAATGTTGCGGTAAAATATAAATTAAATTAAGCCCTAATTTTCCAATAAGACTAATGATTGCTGGAAAAAATGTTTAGGTTTTTTTTTTAAATAAATTAAAATCACAGAGTTTTTCTATATAATAAACAATTAAAAAAATTTAAACACTTTTTTAAGTGGATTCTTTTACATCTACTAAGCTTAAAAAAAATTTACAGTTTATCGAAAATATCCTAAAAATAAATGTATTTATATTTTTTAAGAAATAAAAAAAACTTAAAAAATATATTTTTAATATTTTTAAAATATCCTTAAGCCACATATATATTAACAGTTATCTAAAAATAAATTATTTCAATATCCTTAAAAGTATTTTATTGAAAAATTTTTCTGAAATATAAAATTTGTCAACTTTTTTTTTAATTAAAAATTTATCGCAATTTTTTTTAATAAAGAATTTATTACGAATTATTTATAAAACAATCACGATAGATAAATAAAATTATATAAAATGTTTGATATTTTATGTGTTTTTATTAGAAATAAATAAATTTTTATCAAAGGAATTAATTGTTAATTTTTTGAAACTTGAGAAATTTTCCATTATTTTCTAAAAATGATCAAAACGTTTTTGTACAACTATTTATAAAAATGTTTATAAAATAGAAATCATACAGACATTTTATATGAACAAATAACATTTTTCAAATAAACAAATTTAAAAAAATATTAAAAATTTTTAACTTTTCTCTCAACTGGACAAGTTGTTAAAAAATAATTTTTAATATGATATAGGGAAATATCAAAATACAGAAATTATCAAAAAAATGTCTAAAACAAAACTATAAAAAAGTTTCCTATACTTTTGAGGCCTTTATTTCACTTTAAGAAGCTCTGCTTTAATAAATATAACTGGTTTCAAAAAATATTCGAAAATAAATAGTAGATAAATAATAAAAATAATTTTTTATAAGAATAAAAAAGTTATTAAGTATATATTGCACAAAAAAAAAGAAAAAATCACAAGATAATCAAAGAAATATGTTTTAAACAATTTATTATTACTTTAAGATTTATCTGTGCTGCGAAAATATTTTTCAATCGAAAAGTACAAGTAATTCTTTACAAGCAATAAAGTATTTACTTAATACTTCATCGTCATCTTTATGTTTTTCATCTGCTGTCAGTTTGATTTCGTTTCATTTGCTTAATATTGTTTTCATTTTTCCTTATCGTCATGTTTTCCATCAACATCAAATATTCACATTCATTTTTATGTTTTCTTTCATTTTTCATTAAATTTTTTCTTTTGAATTTTTGTAGCTTTCTCTTGCTATTGTTCTTATTGTTGCTTTTTATTGCAGGATGAAATGACGATACAATTAATTGTACAGGAAGTACCAGAGCAGCCAAAGAATTTGCGCATCAATTCTCAACAATCACGTAGTCTACAATTGACCTGGAGTCAACCGTTTGCTGGCAATAGTCCAATCGAAGAGTATCATATTTTCTATAAGCAAATAACAGGTGAATAAAATGAAATTGAAAATTTTTAATAAATAGAATCTCGTTACTTAATGCCTTTAAGTAAGTTGTACATATGGCCCATTAGCTTCAATAGTTTAATTCCATATTACTTTTTTTTCACCCTATACCACTTAGATGGGAAGAGTGTTATGCCTTTGTGCTGATGTTTGAAACGTCCAAAATTAAAAGTCCAACACTTACCATTAATTACACCAATGGAATTAAAATCACCAACTGAGTCGATTTAACTATGTCAGTCATTCGGTACGTCTTGCTGGCTGGCTGTACATGTAAACAGGTCGCATTTTCTAAAATAAAAAGAAAAAATTTGGTATAGGAACGAAGCCTATTGAATTTTTTTTCATGATTTTACCTAGTCCCTTATACAAATGTCCTCCCGGAATATGCTTTAACGACTATAAATGTCTTAAACATAACTCTATCACCATAACTTACAGTAGCTCCCACATAAGTTCTTCTCTCGAACACATTTAACCTCATGGTATCAAGATGCAATATCGCATTGAAAAGCCTTTGTTTTAACCGAAATGGTACTACCAAACTTGTAAAGATTAGTTCATTATTGACTCTACCCCTTTACCCGAAAACAATGTTACCCCCATGAATAAATTAATAAATTGTAGTGAAGCTTAAGTTGATCAGTCTTGACCAACTATAACTTTCTTAGTTGTATTATTTATTTATATACGTTTCTACAAAATTTTTCCGTAATTTTTTTGTTTTTTTTTTAATGATTGCAAAAATTCTTCTAATGCCGAATATCATTTGTACAAAATTTTTCTTTTTACTTCTGTACGCGATTTTAATATTGAGCAAATTTGGCTCTTCGCACCCTCGTTGTAAAGTTTAAATTTTTTTAATTTGTCATCTTTTTTAAATATACTAAAAATATAATAATTTAAATCCTAAAATACATCACTTCTTTCCACAAATAATAAACTCATAACGTGTTTTGTAAATAATTTTCATGCTCATGCATTTAAATTGCAAAAAAATGTTGCAGCAACGACGGCAAATTGTCCAAAATTTATTACGTAATGTGATGGGAAAAAAACTAATAAGTCTTAATGGATTAAGGCCAAATATGAAAGAAAAAAAATTATTTCCAATATTTAAATAAACCCTGAAATTGTGTCTGCAATCCAAGAATAAATGGGCACTCGTATGATTAGAAAATAATCTTAATAAATTACAATTGCACTTTTAATTAACAATGATAAATATGATTTTTTTATCACACACACTTACATATACACATTTGTATATTTTATTTCTTTTTTTTTTTTTT